>LOEQ01004379.1:116573-132222 GCA_001685075.1 Bramus lutescens | reverse complement strand
CCACCCACTGAGACAGTGGGGCTGATCTATTGGGAGCTCACCAAGGCCAGCTGGGCTGGGACTGATGGATCATGTGATCAATCCGGACTCTCTGAACGTGGTTGACAAGGAGAGGTGACTGAGAAGCCAACGACAATGGATCTGGGTTGTGATTCTACTTCATGTGTTGGCGGTATGGGAGCCTAGTGTGTTTGGATATTCACCTTCCTAGACCTCGATGGAGCGGGGAGGACCTTGAACTTCACACAGGGTAGGGAACCCTGACTGCTCTTTGGACTGGAAATGGAGAGGGAATGGGGAGGGGGAGGGAATTGGAAGGAGGGGTGGAGATGGAAATTTTTAATAATAATATTAATAATAAAATAAACCTTAAAAAACAAATATCATAAAAGAAAATTTTATTGGAACTTAGATATGGACAAGACCAGAAGAAAGAAATTCAAATAGTTGTACAATTACCTAGTTGTAAAGTGATCATAACCAGAATAAGAATGAAAATTGGTGTAGAAATAAAGTGTCTGTTATTGTAAGGAACAGAATTTGTGCTGTCAAAACACGCACGCACACACACACACACACACACAATCACCAAGTCTTTAGGATAAGAAAAATGTAGATGAGAATTAATTGTTTAGATGGGTCATAGAAAGAATAGGCTTATTGATCAAATCATTCTTTAATAAAGCTAGATTGTGATAAAATAGAATATTAAATGCTTTAAGGGAATTTTCCATTAAGACTTAAATTGTTAGGTACATTTATATCATAGACCTGATAGGACGTATGAGAAAATATTTTCTGCAAATAAAGATTGCAATATAATTATTTATTACTTTACCTCATTTTGCAATCAAACTAACTCTTCCATAAAATAATAGATAAAATAAGGTTTATAATTGCCATAATTATTTCTATATAAACTATAACATGTTATAGAATGTAAAATACATTCTTTGTTTGTAATGGTCAATTGAATGATTTTGGGCATAGTTACATATTTTATATGGTAGAAGTCATGTTTTTTGAATCCTTTGAATTTACAATATATTTGAAAATATATAGTTTTCATGTCTAATATTAACAAAAATAGACTTTACAAAATGACTTTGAAGTGATAAAACTTTAAATAGTTGGCCCTTTCCCTTAATGTGTGTTAGAAAAGGGACAGCTTGTCAATTCCTCTAGGGCATAAACTAGGGTAACTTGCCAACATGTTTAGATGCAAGACTTCAAAAGATATTCGGAGAGAACTATGCAGCAATAAAAAAATAATGACCGGAGTGTGAGAACACTCTCAAATCACTAGAAAATGAAGTTCCTTTTGAAGCTTTCCCGTGAAAGCAAGATCTCTAAAGCTAAATTTTCAATAGCGAAGTTCAACAAGATCTCGTCTACTCAAACATTTATAGAAATAAATATACTTATTAAAGGTTAAAAGGGCTATAGACATAACTATTTATAGTATACTTGCCTACCATGCAGATGACCTGGCCTCCAATCCTAAAAAAAGAAAAAAAGAAAAAAGTAAGCAAAAAAATGATATTGAATGTTTTAAGATGTTTCAAACAAACTCTGTAGCGAAATGCATTTAATATGTAAAAACATAATTTTCTTCTGGTGTTTCATGTCATAAACTTATTTCTAAAACATCTCCTCCTCAATTTTTAGATGGTAAATATATATTTTGACATTCTACACCATTAACCAAAATAGAATGTCTGGATTTAGTATTGTCATAGTAATTTATTAACGCAATTATTTTTATTGATTCTTTGGGAGTTCATAGTATGCACCCCAATCCCAGTCATTTTCCAGTCCTCTACCCTTGTAGCCTCCCCCCCAAAAAATGAATATTAAAAAAAAGAAAGAAAACCATTTCACTTCTCCATTTTCGTATTTCTCCATCACATGTTCATCTGCCTTAGAGGCCTTAGGAGCTGCTGTGTGTCATGCAGTATACCCTTTTGACAAACTACCTTACTTGCAAATGTTTATTGCAATGATTTGTTCGTAGGACTCAAAGCCTCTGACTTATGATACACCATTAATACTAGAGCCCTCATCTCAACTTTTCTCAGATATCCTTCTTTTGCCCAAAGTCTTGAAGATCTTGCTGATATGATTGCATAGAACAGAGATAACTTCATGAACTTCAGCAGGTCACAGATAGGGTATATGTTGGGGTGGGCCAATTCAAATCCTTGAATGTGGGTTGGGGTAATAACTGAGTTGCTCTGTCCAGGACTCCATTGGGATTGCCACCCTCAAGTGAGGGTCCAGACCAGATATTCCAAGCACATGGCAATAGGGCCATCTCCCTCACATGCATGGTGGGGGGTGGTGTCAGGTCTCCCTTTGTGGTAACCAACAATAGGGTCAGTTTTCCCAAGGCCATTGAGGTTTGGGGGCTGGCTCTCCTGTGACCAAGCTGCTAGGACCACTTCTCCAAGGAAGGGGATCAGCTCTCCCCTGAGGTGAATGGTGAGGGAAGGGACCAGTTCTCAAGTTCTCAAGTGCACAGGCTAACAGGGCTCTGACTTCCCACTGTCTCCAGAAGTAACCCAGGCACAGATATCAATACAGACCTTGACTGAAATAAGACCCTGACAGGTATGACTGTCAGTCAAAGTTCTATAAACAATATCACTAGTGCCTGGGGTAGCAACCAGCACACTCAAATGAATATGAGCCCAATGGCAGTATGGTCTTCAGACATCAACACAGCAGCATCAGGCTGGGGAACAGACTAGAAGCATATTCTCAGCCTTTGGTGGTAACATGAGCCAAAGCCATCAGCACAGGTGCATCTGTGGTAGGGACAGGGTACCACACATATCCCTTGACTGCCACTGAGGCTCAGAATCAGCATGGCCCCAGGCAATAGTGCAGGCCATGCATATCAACCTATTCCTAACAGTCTTTGAATCTTCAGTTCGGCTTTTCCTTCTCTCCCATTTCTTCAGCACCCATCACTTTATAATACTGGCACCTGCCCATTATAGGTGGGAGGGGTGCTATAATAATTTTTAAAGCAATTAAGATTAAAGATTCCTAACACTTGCTTTCTCTTTCTTGATTGTTGAAAATTTTGAAAAGTATTACCTTAACACAAAAGAGAGCAATCATTATATTCCTGAAATAGTGGCATTTTCTTCTAATCAATTATTGTCAATTTTGAATTTTTCTTGAAGTAAGATATTTACACAAACCTACTAGTATGCCTTAATCAAAAACTAATAGGCTCACAAGTTTCTTTCCTCCCTATGGCACAGTCTACAGCCCTTAGAAGCTCCTGTTTCTTCAGTGCATTTCACTTACTCTGTCCCGATGGCAAGACATCTACAATATCATCTCCATCCTAGTGCATAAGCAGCAGAGTTTTGATATATTATGTTAAGGTCAATTTCTATTTCACAAATCTGCCTTTCACAGCTGACCCTAATTATTTAATTATTTCTTAGCCCTTAGCAATGTATTGCACAACAATGACCATGTTATTTTCCCTGACATGTCTATTAAACTTCTTAAAATTTGTAACCTAGAAAATGACATAGTAAACCATTTAATTAAATAATTTTCAGACAAGTTATTGAAACCACAAATCAACAAAAAGAAAACTAGCATTTTAAGGACAGCAAAGAAGGCTGAGCAGGAAGATCATTGGTTGTTCAACCAGAGGACTCAAGTGAATTCCAACATCACATTTTGGTTCACAAGTGTCTGTAAAAACAGTTCCAAAGGATCTTCTGGCCTCTTATGGCATTCTCTAGCATAGTATGCATGCGTCAAACAGACATACCTGCAGGAAAACATCCATGCATAGAAAATAAACTGAATGAAACAATTTTAAAAAGAAATAAAACCAAGATTTTTATCAGTCTGGTAAGTAATTTTTGGCATTAGTTTTATAAAGACATGTCTGTTATTAAGAAACAATATTTATTCCAAAAGAAAGCTAATTTTCAAAAAGCCAAGAGCCCTGAAAATGTGTATATAGATATGTTGATAGTTATAATTCATACTAATCACTTGGATTTAAGGTTTTAATGGGAAAGTTTGTGAATAGCTAAGTAACAGAAACAAACAAACACACATAGGAATTATTTGGTTAGCTTATTTTTCATCTGTCACAATTACAGCAATTTCAATTTCATTTATCGCCATAGACATATGTGGTAAACTCTTGAATATATGAATTATTAAGTAGGATGGCATCATTAATTATTTTTATAAGATGGATTACTTGAGAATCAATCCATAAATATACATAAGAACCCAGATAGATATGGACTTTGAGAACAATCTCCTTTTTCATATTTTGTTTTTAATTTTCATTTCAATTTCTTGAACAACATACTATAATTAGAATTTTTTCAATGAAATGTTATCCAGAATCCAACAAAATTAGCAATAGAAGGATAATAGTAGCTCTCACTACATGATGGAAAAAAAAACAACCAAAGCAAACAACCATCAAACAAAAATAGCCAATTATTTCTTTTACTTAAAAGTTCTTAGTTAAACCCATCAGGATAGGGAAAAATAAAATATAAAAACTTACCATTTTTTGACAGTTTTGGCTTTAAGTTATGGATTTGTTCCACCCAAAATTCATTTACATAAACATCACATATTGAAAACTCTAGCTTCCATAGGAGCCATTAGAACAATTCCTTTAAAACCATCTAAGGTAATGCTTAGTTGGATGAATAGTACTGATGGATTTCATAATATTAACAGAGAAGCATGTGGGATAATATACTTGAAGTGAATTGAGAATATCTCCAATTACCTGATTAATATCTCCAATAACCTGGATCCCTGACACTTCATGTCACTTCAATGTCAATGCCCTATTATAAAAATAAAAATGGAACATTTGGGGAAAGAACTTGGGCTTTTTAAATTTCTTGACATATATATTCCTAATGTCATCAATATTCTTTCTATCATGTTTGGCTTAGTCTATGGCATTCATTTTAGCAATTATTATGGTATGTCTGCTAACTGACAGACAGTCTCTTCCTATGAATAGCTCATGAATCAAGCTATGCTAGTAGAGAATTCTATGCTAAAATATGATTCTATTTATGAGAGTTTTCTATTTTAAAGATACTATAGCAGTAAAATCATTGGTTCACCAAATATTTAACATTATTATACATTATGGAACATAGAGTTTTTTTATGTTCCATAAATATTCTTATGATGTATGATGTGTTTTAGCTTCCAAATAACTTCCAAATCAAATAAATACAGTTTTTCCTTATATTGCAATTTTAACGTTTAGAAAAATTTCACAATTGCATATTTTATTGATTTTTAATTAAATCATTACTCACAAAGTTAAAACTGTTCTTCAGATTACATATTACAAATATAAATGATATTTATGTCTTCAAATTACAATTGAAGCATTAGAAAAAAAAATATCAGAGTAGTTTTGAGTGTTAAAAGGCTTAAAGACTTGTAAATACTTCATTTAATTTTTTTACAATTACACATTGATTGTAAATCAATCCATTTAAATGAAAATATATATACACATATTAAATTAAATGTAATTAATAAACCATAGCATATATGTTATTTTTAAATGTATTACAAATATCAAATTATTAAAGTTAAAATTTCCTAACATTTTCTGTGCTTTAGATGCATCTCACTCTAAATTTTTATTGAACAAAGGTAATGATTTTGTTAGTAAATTTCCTAGTTATTTTTAAAACTATGAATGTTTCATGAATTTGTGTAACATTCTAGCACAAGGGCTATGCTATTCTTCTCTGTATTGTTCCAATTTTAGTATACATGCTGTTGAAGAGAGTACACTCCTAGGTGGGAATATGTCAATTTTAGTTTATAAATGTTTCTTAATTTATAATTAAATATTTATTTATCATTGCAACTCTTATACATAAATCAATGGAATAATATTGTTTTTTAAACAACAAGTTTTTGTGTGCTTAGACATTCTAACTTAGGAATTCAACATAGAATGATATTTTTTAAAGTTTCATAATAAAATCCAGATAAAAAACTAATATAAAGTATGTGTGCATAAAAGTACATGTAAACACCCAACTTACACAATGCTTTAATTAATATACATATATAATACTTTAAAATACAGACATTTAAAGGCATCTTTGTCATAAATATATATATATATATATATTTACAAAAGGTTATTATTATCTAATATTAGGTAAAATTAGTTTATTTTCATTATATATGTTGAAAAACAGACATATAATTTTCAATGCCACATGATATAGTGGTATATTATTTGTGCTTTAATAAATAAAGCTTGCCTAAACAGAGAGCAAAGTAGTCATACTAGTCAGCCATACAGTTTGGTGTTGGTAATACACATCTTTAATCTCGGGACTCAGGAGACAGAGACAGACAGATCTCTGTAAATTAAATGATACCTTGGGATTCACAAGATTGATCAAGAAATAGATACAAGTGGTGGCCATTCATACCTTTAATTCCAGTGTTTGGGAGTCACATAGGTTTAATCCTAGCACTAGGGAGGTGGATACAGGAGAGATATGACTTGCTGGAGATAAGAATGGTGGAGAGAGGAATATAAAGGGGATGAGATAGGAAACCATAACAATGTGGGGTTACAGGGTTCGTAGAGATAGGATCTTGCTATTTTGGTCTGAAGATTTGATAGAAGCAAAAATGTCTCTGTTGCTTGGCTGCTTTGCTTTTCTGATCTTCAGGATGAACTCCAGTATCTCTCTCTCTCTGGGGTTTTTATTATTCATGCTATAACATGATATATAAAATATCAAGTCCCAAGAGAATTGAATTTTCAAATTTTAATGACATTTAAAGAGAATGTTCACATTACTATTGGACAGTTCTTCTGTCATGGCATTATTTTGATATTAAAATATGAACAAATCTACAGCATAACCTTCATTATTCAATGAAAATCAATAAATTTCTATACTCATTTTTAAAACTTTTTAATGAACATAATAATCATTTACAATCCCATTGCATTCCTTCTTTTTTTATGAATGTAAGGGTATAAAATATTTCAGGGAGTACCTCACTCTTGACTCTTGACAGTCAGTCTCACCAGTTCATTTGGAGATGTTTCATTTAAGCAAGCTTTCTTTTATGGAGATTTGAAAAGAACATGCGACCTGTAAACGTTATCAGAAACATAATGCTCTTTGACAAATGGTTTAATCACTCCACTCCAGATTAACACATTTTTCTTTTTATAAAAAAAAAAGTCTATTCTAAGAGGATTTAAGTTACCTGAAATTCTCAGGAAAAAAAAAAAAGGCTACTTTATACCATAGCTTTGTACTGGGAAGCTGAAATGTTGCGCAAGGTAAATGCTCACCCTATTTTCCTGCATGCCACACGAAAGTCACTTTGAAGGTTCAGAGAACAGCTATTCTTTAATTCCTTTGTGACACTGTCAGTCTTTGAAAATGAACAAACCTTCCTTCTCATTGAAAAGAAACATGGAACATTCAATACCAGAGGTCGGTTCAGCCTCCGAAAGCTATTTAAAAACATGGTCATAGTTCCTCTGGTAACTGTCACTGAGCCAACTTAGCAAGAAATCCTTGCTGTATTAGATATTTAAATGTCCAAAATTTCATTAAAATAAAATATTGTAGGTTTCAGATCAATGAAGTTCTATTTTTTACAATATAAGGTAGGCTAAAACACGCACCATAAAATATTGTAGCCTTCAGTTACAATAAGGGCACTTTTGCTTTTCTTCCTACCTCTACATCTGTCATTAAGACTATGCTCTTTTCAAAATAAAATTTTTCTTCCTGTATTACATTATTGCTGAGAGCCTGGTGTGAATGCCGATTCTTTCTTTTTAATAACTCTAGTTATTACCACATGGAAATTCATGGCTGGATGGCATACAACTGTGTTTTGATAATTTTCATCTGCTCAATATTGAAATAGGTTATATAATGAGATATGGCAAGGCACTCTGAATATGTCCCATTCATCAGAAATGCATTTTACAACTTCAAATAAAATTTTATTTTACAGAAAATGTGTGAAAATGTTCTTTTAAAATAATTTTAATCTTGGAACCTCACCATATGAAAATTATTGCTAAAATTATTTATTTATTTATTTTTGCTTCGATTTTTTTTAAACAGGCATTCTCTGTAGTTTTGTATCCTGTCCTTGAACTAGCTCTTGTAACCGAGATTGTCCTTGAACTCACAGAGTTTCACCTGTCTCTGCCTCCAAGTACTGGGATTAAAGAACTATCAACACCCAGCTACTAAAATGATCTGTAAACTTTATTTAAATTATTGGCACATGACAACTTGTGCTACTGTATAAAGAATGACAATGTTACTTTGACATCAATATATGCTCCAATCTCATATTTTCTGATGATGATAGTTGAATGTTCTCTAGTATTATAATTTGATCTAGTTTAATATTATAATAAATTGACATTTTACTTTCCATACATCTAAATAAATTGAAAGATATGACTTAAGTGTATAAATTGAAAGGACTGACTTCACTGTATAAGATGTGAACTAATTGTATAAAAATACTGACACAAGTCACTGTGTGTTAGTGACATTTAAAAGAGGATTTAGAATTACAGTGTCAGAATAAAAAAATTAATAATGAAATGTATAGAACTAAATGTAATTATTGATTAGGTAAAAGATTGTGTGTTTTATGTGGTTTTCAATCTAACACTGTATTAGCAGTTATTAATAAAAATAATTGTAGTTAGGCATCCAAAACACTTGATAATCAAGGAAAGGCATAAATACCATTTGGACATTAGTGTTACTGTTGAACTCTGAAACTGTTTGCAAATGCAAAACAATATAAAGCAAAAGGTCAGAAAACTCTCTACTGTGCATTTGTCATGTTTCTATGAATATAATTCTAGAATTGTACTACATAATTTTCAGTATTTTTATCTAAACTTTTACTAGTAATCAGAACTTCGACAATGGAGTGTTTACTTTTTTTAAAAAAAAGGAAAACAAATTATCTTTCTTCATTATACATACCAATCAAGTTCCCAGTCCTTCTACTTCTCCCATTCCCCCCACATACTCTCCTGCCCCACCCCCATCCAATCCTCAGAGAGAAAAAGGCACATTGATTTTGGGAAGATCCAGGGCCCTCCCTGCTACGTATATGCTGATCAAAATATTATCCAAAGAGAATAGGTTTCCAAAAAGTCAGTACATGCAGTAGGGATAAATCCTGGTGTCACTGCCAGTGACCCCAAGTGTGCCCAGCCATGTAATTGTCAAACACATTCAGAGGGACGACTTTGGTCCTATGCTTCTTCCTTCCCAGTCCGGCTGGAGTTGGTGAGCTCCTATTAGCTCAGCTAAACTGTTTCAGTGGGTGTATCCATCATGGTCTTGTCCCCTTTGCTCATATTCTCATTCCTCCCACTCTTCAAATGGACTTTGGGAGCTCAGTTCAGTGCTCCGAAGCCGGTCTCTCCCTGTTTCAACCAGTTGCTGGTGATATTTAAGATATTCATCAATCTGACTACAGGTTAAGTGAAGATCGAGCCTCCTCTCCTCTATTGCTTAGGGTCTTAGCTAGGTTCATCCTTGTGGATTCCTGGGAATTTCTCTAGAGCCAGGTTTCTTGCTAACCCTATAATGGCTCCCAAAATCAAGATTTCTCTTTTCTTGCTCTCATCTCTGTCTTTCCTCGTCTCAACTATCCCATTCCTTCAAGTTCTTATCACTCCACCCATTCTGAGATCCTCTTCCCCTCGCACCCTCCCTTCTCCCCCCACCCCAACACTCCCAATTTTGTCAGGTGATCCTGTCTATTTCTACTTTCTAGGTTACTCTAGATATGTTTTTCTTAGGGTTCACCTTATTACTTAGCTTCTCTAGGATCATGAAACATAGGCTCAATATCCTTTGTTTACATCTAGTAACTACTTACGAGTGAGTACATACCATATTCACTTTTTGGGTCTGGGTTACCTCACTGAGGATAGCTTTTCCTAATTCCACCCATTTGCATGCAAAATTTAAGATGTCAACTTTTGGATTATAACTACATCACTAAAATAGAATATACTCAAATAAATTATAAATACACATTAATACAAATCAATGTAAATTTTCATGGAAATATTAGAGATGAACATTTGTAAAAACTAAATAGTATGAAAATATCTTTTGTATAGTTTGAGATTAAATTATGAAGAATTTGAATAAGTATAACATTACTATTAATGTTACACTAGTTGTATGTATTGTTCTGTTTTCTTTATCCATTGTTGGGTGAATGACCAAGTTTAATTTTGAAATAACCCTTCTGCTTTTGTATGCTGCATTTACTGAATCAAAGAGATTTAATCCTCAGAAAATGCAATGTTCAAGTATTCCTATTTTGCTTTTACAAAATACTGGTCAGAGTAGTTCCATTAGAAGTATTCCAAATATATTATTTATAAGCTTATATCATTAATTTAAGTTAAATAATAATTATATGTAATTACAATGATTACAACATCTTAATCCAAAGTTTTGTGCTAATTCTTCCTAGAAAGTTTGTGTTGAGTCCTTTGTCTAGAATGTTTAAAAATAGTTAGCTAATTTTTTCCAAACTTACTGTATAGCATTTCATAATACATTGTTCAGTGAAGAGATTAAAATGGGCTGAACTTACAGACCTTAAAAGTACTTGTCTTACCAGCTTAAGAATCTGCATTCAAAGCATGTTCAATATAAATGAGACACAATGAAATATCTGGATTCTGAGAGCTATGGAGGTAAAAGCAAAAATTTAAAGTCATCTACACAGTACATTCCATTTGAAAACACAATTGGGATGCACGAAACATGTTTTTTTGTAAATACATTTATCAGAAGTTACCTCACAAGTTTCAAAAGGAGAGGGACAACCATTATACCTACCCAGTTGTGATGATTATTAACTTCATCAATGGACAGCACATAATGATAAAAGTAAGGTTGCATATGTGTAATGGTTGCTGTAAATAATAGGTTTCTACTTGGACTTAAGAACCATTCACGAAGGGAGCAATCATGGCCTGGCTACTAATTCAGTTCTAGTAATATCATGGATATTAGAGGATAATCTACAACCACTAACTTACTCAAATAATATAAGCCCCAATACTCATCTATAAATATCTATCCTTATAATGCATTAATTATAGTCCTCATCTCTCATTAAGGAATCCTCTTTTTGCCAAAGATGGAGAAGAGTAGAGCAAACAAAAAAATCAATAAGCACAGTATGGACCCCAGACCTGGTTGATAAGTCTGTAAAACAATGCAGCACTGATGGCTCAAAGAACATTATAGAAGAGGGGCAGAATTATCATTAGAGTTAGAGGACGTTTTCTGTAAGATTTTGTCTCCTACTAATATTAGAAGCTAAAACCATAAAATCTTAACAAAAATGACCACCAATGTAAGCTGACCAGGAAAAACAACAACAGACATTGAAAGTGGGCAAGAAAATCTCTCAAGGTTTCAATCCTACACACACACCAAAAATTAAAAAAAAAATAAAAGCAACTAGGTAAAACTGTGAATCATGTCTTTCCAGGGAAAAGATCAATATTTGGCTGCCAAGTACCAAATATTCAGCCATGAAAACACATACAAATGTTGGAGGGAAGTTCTGCTTGTTTGTCCTGGCTGCCCAGAACTGAAATAACCACGCAGAAATTGTATTAATTAAATCATTGCTTGGCCCATTAACTCTAATTTCTTATTGGCTAACTCTTACATCATAATTTAACCCATTTCTATTAATCTGCGTATCAGCACGTTGTCAGGGCCTTCCAGCAAAGTTCCAGCAATCTATCTCTGGTGGCAGATACAAGGCATCACCCTCCCCACCTTCCTTCTCACAGCATCCAATCCAGTCCTCACTACATATCTAAGTTCTGCCCTATCAACAGGCCATGACAGTTTCTCTATTTATTAACAACAACAACAACAACAACAACAACAAAAATACCATTATACAAACTGTACAGGTAATATTTAGGGAATTGTAATATTTAGGGGTATATTGGAGGTTTTGTAGAGGGAAAACAAATAAATAAATGAAGCAATTATACTATTGTCTCAAAAAATTAAAAATTATAGTAACTTTAATTAAAGTAAATTGGGATAAGATCACAAATTTATAAAACAATAGGTATTTTGAACTGGTAAAATGATGGATCTCCTCTATGAAGAATGAAAAAATAAATTTTTATTACAGAGAAAAGCAGATTTATTTCTGTTTTTGTTACTATCTTTCTATGTATCCTAGGGAAAATTAGTTAACTTTCAATAGCTCAAGTCCTTATAAAAGTGCCAAGCTCCAAGGACATAATTTGATTTAAAAAGGATAAAGAGCAAAATACCTTTAATGCATTTCAAATATGGAGTAGTGATGTGGGAGAATTGTCTGTATTCTGTCAATCATGTTTTTAACAGATGAGTCATACCCCTTCTGTAAATTGGTTATTTAATACTTAACGGACAGACCTGAAAACCTACATACAATATTATTATAGAGATTGAGAATATTATGTTTAGGAACATATACATTGCATGTGTGTGTGTGAGTGTGTGTCTGTGTGTATGTATATATGGATGGATGGATGGATATGCATGTAAATATTCCTAAATAAATTGTTACACTGCAAAATGTATAGATAAAAGTTGCCTGAACCAGTTCACTTAACAAATTGCTTAAAGAGCTTCTTTCTTAGAACACATAAAGAGTTTCTCATTTTGAACATTATTTTTCACTTTTTAACTTTATGTTTTAAGGGATTTTATACATCTTTTTCCCTCAGTAGAGGAAAAGACTCATGTTAATTAATTCTACATTAATAGTACTATTATTGTACTGTGAACCAGTACTGTGTAATTCAGCTGATACTGTAGAAATATGCACAGTGGCAGACAAATCATAAAATAACAAAACTTCCAAAATTTTGTGAAGAGCCATAAAAGGGAATTTGGAATACATGTTACATAAGCCATTGTATTTTTCTCTAGATGCCATTGAGGAACTAGAATTTTATGACAGTAGATAGAATAAATAAAAAGTTTTTAAATAGCTAAATAAAACAAAATATGGAAAGCAAATTAGTGTGTTAGCTCTGGTATAATGACTGTTTTCAAATAGTCTGTGCATTTAACTTTAGTTTTATTTTCTATTTTATTTATATTACTTTATTTTAACCAAAAGCCAATGAAATAATGAAAAAACAAAACTGTGTTTCATTTAACGATAAATTGTGTGATCCTCATTGATGAAAGCCACTTTGTTCTTCTGTCTTATTTGACCATATTGGTCATTCTGAGCATTGTAATTAAATACTATGTGAGGAATGAGAGTGCATTGCATTATTTTTAAATCTTGGTAACAAATAATTCCCCTATTTGCTATCCTTTGCATCTACAGAGAACAGTAACAGCAATCAGTACAGGAGGCTAGGTATCAATGTGAAGAAGAAAGAATTACCCTTGAAGGGCCTTCCATATTTGCTGGATTCCAAGTAAATTTCAAATTAAGTTATTGTTAGTTTTTCCTAGAAAACTGGGTGGATAATAATGAGAACATGAATTATATATTAAGATAAAGTGCCTGGATAGGACAAGAATTCAGAGAGCTTTAATTCTAACTAAGCCTAAAATTAATTTAAAAAAAACTTTAAATAAATCGAAAACAACCAAAATCTTTAAACTAATCAATACACTTAGAATACCAAAGTTTAGTCGGTGACTGTCCTATTATACACTCTCCCTGAGCCAAAGAATGCCATTAGATAACATAACAGAGATTCCTTTCAGCTAATATCTAGCTTTCTCTTTGCAATGTGGTTTATTCATTATTTTGTTCAGGTCTAAGAAATGTTCCATTCCCCTTTCCCATTTAATCCACTATAAGCAAGCAAGCCAGTGTGTGGTAATGTTCCTCTTTAATAATATTTTGTCAGCTATTCACTGTTAACTCAATAAAAGGACAGGAAGTTTGACTATAAACATATTTTAACAGTATATAAACTTCTAATTTCTAAGTGTTTCATTTTCATAATATTGGCCCTAGCTGAAGCAAAGGGCATGTATTTTGGGAGCATCATACTTCTTCCTGTCCCACAGTTAATGAGGCACATGAAGCATTGACTGGGGCTTGATCATGCATACAGAGCAGGCAGCCAAGAGGAGGCACATTCTTCTCTGGCAATGAAACCATCTGCAGTCAATCCCAGCAGGTTTTTCTTCAGGGCTGCAAGCAAAGGGAAAGAATACAAACTATTTCTCATTCTGCATCATTCTGGTGCGGCACAGCCAAAATGCAAGGGGGGAAACTTAAATAAACTTGTACAGATGTCTTTTTCCAGGTTATTTTCCAAATCTCGTCTTTGAGTTGTATAATTAAGGAGAAGAAAATCTCAGAAGAAACTCAGTGCATTTTGATGCATTGGCGATAAAGGGTCCTGTGTGGAGAGATGCACATCTGTTGGGTCTTGATTTTAATCATGTGCTTGATAGATATTTCTGGACAAACAGACTCAGCCACGACCAGATGTAGCATGTCTCTGTTAATAATCTGAGCTAATTGAACCTCCCTTTTGCCATTTGCCAATTATCTATGCTTCCATATTGAGATTTTTTTCCTATTTTGTTTTTCCACTCCACAGATAAAGAAGCATAAACAACATAAGAATGTTACAATGACTGAAAGTAAGCACCCCCCTTTTTTTTCTTTTAGTTTCTTTTCACCTTTGGTTTTTATTGAGAGTAGAAAAAAAGTCAATATATTTTCTTTAGAAACTTGCACTGAAGCTGTTGATGGCTTATGAAAGTGTTTTTCCTTCTGATTAAGGGAAACAGAGGGGAGGGGAGGGAGGCAAATATCAAATGGAATGTATTCACTGCTGGAATATAGATTTTCATTGCTCTGACTGAGCGCTTGGTAGAGATTTTCAACACATCTAATAATCATTTTCTCAGTAGGCTGTAAAAAATTAGGAGATTGTGCTTCTCATAATCAAGGCTCTATTTATCAGGCACACTACTTAAGAATTTCTTTGTTATCAATAACCAGCACATGTTATTCATCTGAAAACCTTACATAAAATGATGCGTTCTTGCTTGAGAGGGAAAATATTCCAAAACAAATAATGCTCTGTGTCAGTTATCAGCTGATTACAATCATTCAACTGTGAAGAAAGCTACCCTTTGTGACTTATAGCCTTGAAAACGGGCAGCCAAAAATTTATTATGTGGTCACAGAAAGAAAAGAGCAGTGCCTTTTCTTCACAGGAAGTTCATCAAACCTGAGCAGAACAAATCTTTGAAGGTCAAGATTATTAGTTGGGAGGTTAGTCTTTCAAACAAGGGAAATAACAAGGTACTTGAGAGTTCTGCTTCACATCAATTGTTCAAAGAATGATAACAATTTAGAAAATAAAATGTTAGCTCTCAAGGTCCAAATAAGAAGCAGAAGGAGGGAGAACATGAGCAAGGAAGTCAGGATCACAAGGGTGCACCACCCACTAAGACGGTGGGAGCTCACCAAGGCCAGCTGGAGCGGTACTGATGGAGCATGTGATCAAACTGGACTCTCTGAATGTGGCTGACAATGA
>LOEQ01004379.1:67349-88753 GCA_001685075.1 Bramus lutescens | reverse complement strand
CTACAAGAGCTAATAAGAAGACTGAACTAATGGGCCAATCAGTTTATAATCTTATGGAGATCTCTGTGTGATTTTCTTTAAGGCTTTCCTGCTGTGTGGTACCAGGCAGGATGGAAACCCCAACAAGCAGGCCCCTTCATGTTACATCAGAGCACTGGACTGAGCTTCCAAGGTCCAGTTGAAGAGCAGAAGGAGGAAGAATATGAGCAACCAAGGGGTTCGTTCACCTACAGAGACAGTGTGCCTGAGCTAATGGGAGCTCACCAACTCAAGCTTGACTGGGAATGTACAAGCACGAGATCAAACTGGACCCTCTGAATGTGGTTGACACTTGGGGTAGACGGAGGGCCCAATGATAATGGCACTGGGATTTGTCTTTATTTCATGTACTGGCTTTTGGGCATCTTATTCTCTTTGGATGCGTATCTTCCTAAGCCTGTATGTAGAGGGAATGGTCTGGACTTCCCACAGGACAGGGTGCCTTGCCCTCTCTTAGGACTGGAGGGGGTAGGGGGAGGGTGTGGGGGGAGTGGGAGGGAATTGGGAGGAGGAAGTGGGAATTTTGATTGGTATTATTTATAAAGTAATAATAAAAATATTTGATTTGAAGAAAAAAAACCTTGATATCTAATTAGGTTAAAAATGAGAAGATTCTTTTGCTGAAGATATTGCATCACACATGTGGGCTGAAAACATGGAAAAATCAAGTTAAAAGTTAATTGTAATCAGTACATGCTACTGTAAACCCAGTAAAAACCTATGTTAAGTGAGGCCACGGGCCAAAATAGCATCAAACAACTTTTCAAATATCTAGGTTTACTTTTGTATGCAAAGTATATTCTCCACTTCTAGCAGAGAAATCTCTTTTTCAGCAGATTACAATGAACGTAGAGATTCGTGACTGCTCAAGATGCTAAATATGAGTGACAGGTGAGACTTCTTCCTAAGCAAGACATTTTACACAGCCTTTGACATGTATTAAATATTGTAGTAAAGGGGTCATAAATGATGTAAGAGCCAGAGGGCTACAGTATTATGGAATAGGATGTGGCATAGATAGGGTAATCATGAACTTATATCATCTGTGTTTACTGGCACTGGGATAAATGTCAGTTATGGACCTATGAGGACCTTGTGCTTCATCCTGCTAAAATACTGACTTCTGACTTATTCTTAAAGGTAGGATCACTGTCTTGAATTGTATACCTAATCCTAAATCCACCAGATCAATGGTAATATGGCAGTCCATGGTCACAGAGATGGCATGGGGCTTACTAAGCACTGGACTTAAAATCAAAGTGCCATTTCTTGATCGTGGTTCATAACCATTCTGAATAGTATTCAAGACAGATTAAATGGATAGAAAAGTAATGAAAACAGGTTTTAAACATGTATGGATTCATTTACAAACAAAATAAGCCTGTTTCAATTGGGTCAAAGTACACTGTGGTTTTATCAAAATATCTAAAAATTTTCAGAAATGCTATAGGTCTGTAATATTCTTACAGTCATTCTTATGTACAATTTTAAGGCGCCAATTGCACAAAACTTGTACAAGAGTCCAATTATACCATCAGAAAACAACTAATCTCTTATGATTTAAGAAAATACAAACAATATGTAATAATCCATAATAAGGTGAGCCTTTAAAATCTTCCACAACAAGAGTAATTTTTCCAGTATTCTAAAATTATATATTTAATTAATTTAATAGGCAATGCAACCTAAACATACACATGAATAAAACTGCCACATAGATTGTGCATATATGGCATGTACTCACACAAAAACATACACAGTGATTACAACTATTTTTGCACCTGTTTTATCAGTTGTTTCTTTTCTTTTAAACAAGGTGATTTACATCTTAATTCTAGACAATACCTGAATTGACAAAATGTACAATATGTAAAAGCAGTGATATCCTTATTTCTGGCAATGCCTTTTTCTAGCTAAATAGGAAAAACAACATAAAATCTTTCAGGTCTTGGGGTTGATGGGTTCATTTAGATGTGTGTTTCAGTGTGAGGAAGAGGGATTATTACTTGTTTCTATGACGGTAAGAATGTCATTTATCTAGATCAGTAAGCAGGAAACATTATGTGAGCTATTCAATGTTCAAACTTTAGTAGGTTTGAAAAAAAGATTTCCAAGCTTTACTGAGATTGAACAGTAGATCGATCAGCAAGACAGCTGAAAAGAGTGAATTGGCCTTGTCATAGTTCGGCTGGCAGTTGCATAGAGAAATACAAGCAATAAGGGATTTGTTTCAGAGAGAAGTGTGGTGGCTTAATTCTTGTACAGAGTGACACTTTGTTGAATTCCTTTCACGTTCCAATTTTTATTAAGAGCACCAGTTCCACCACATACAAAAATGAAAGGACACTGAATAAAAATTTTAGTGAATATGAGCAATAAAGCATATTATTTTTTAGAACTTATTCAATGTAGACCTGAGCATTGCTACATGTAACCAGTGATTACAAACAGGAGAAAGGGCTTATTTTGTTAACAGCAGAAAAATAACTAAGGTATTTTTTTATTTTCCTCTTGTACAAATATATATAAACGTCAGCTTGCAAACAAGTGTGTGATTAAATTTAAATTCAGCTATTAATCTGTAGTCTTTCTTGAAGCAGAAAAGCAATTAGCTTGGAAAAGTGTAAAGGAAACAGTCACTCCCCCACACCTTTCTCTTTCTAAAATATCACAGCTACTCTTGCTGAGCCACAGGGCAAAGCTCACACTACTGTACCATTTTGTATTAGATAAAGTATGAACGAACTTTAAACACATCAATTTTTGCCTTTCATAAATATAAGTACAGGAGCATAGCACTTTTGCTCTCTTGGAATCACTGACTTGTCTTTTTTCACATCGTCGTCTTTGGGTCAGTTCAAAAATTATTCTGTGGCGAGATAATTACTTACTCATGGTCAGTAAAAATCTTTGATGCTCAAAGGTTTGTTTCACTGTCATTGTATTCATGATAGACAATATGTTCTACGAAGACCATAGTAGTAGATACCAGGAATATACTCTTAAGGAAAGAAATGCTAAAGTTGGTTGTGTCTTTGCTACGAGCAAGTAATTATAAAATCGTGTAAAAACGGTAAAGCTATACTTACTCTTATCAGCATATTGTTAATAAGACAGAAGGCTTTTTGTGTATATAAATTTTAAATTGCTTTGGCTATAAATGCTATTGCGTTATTCAAAATAAATATTGAACTTAGAATTTTCTATAAGCTACGTATATGAAGAGTCACTGTACCAGGTGTGTGAATCTCTGAAGATTGTATCTTAATATTACTTTCCAGATATGGATCACAGTACATGTTCCATGAGTTATACTGAACCTTTATTTATTTTTCTTGTTTTTTATCTCTGAGATAATTTAATGACAACATTTCTCCCTTCTCTTTTCTCCCTCCAGAACCTCTTATATCTCCTCATTTCCTTCAAATTTATGGTTTCCTCCTTCACCATTTGTTATTGCATTCATATGTCTTTGTATTTACATACATATTCCAATTTTTTATTATTTATTCTAGATATCAGACATTAAAATGGCAAGTTCACAACTTACACATATCTGCTAATTTTATTCATTATATAGTCAACAATATCAATGTATGATAAAGCAGAGTATATATAAGTTGAGAAAAGTTGAATTTCAACAACTTTTAAAAAATTAGTCCTGAATAGTCAGCACAGGACCATAAAATAATAAAAGGCTGAAAAGGTGCTTAATTACCAGCTGCATTTGGGATCATCTGCCTTTTGGATGAGGTTTCCAATCATCATTTATTACCATATTCAGTTCCAAAATGAGAGGAATGCAGAATGTGCATTTGGCAAAAGCAAATCATTAACAAATCTTCTAATTGCTTCCTAAGAATGCCATATTAAAGAGGAAGTTCATAACCTCTACTATTTTATAATTATTGTTTGACACATCTTTTACAAAACGGATTTTAGTTATTTTCACCCCCTTTTCCACTTTCATTCTCCTTCCACTCTCCCAAAACCCTTCTTCCCAAGTTTCCTTCCTCCTTAATGTATCTTTTTTTTTGTATATTAGTCACTGAGTTTAATGAGAATTTCTTGCAGAGGAGGAGGATTATTAGGTTGAGCAAGTACAACACACCACCATTGCACTGCTGAATGCAATATCTTCCCCACAAAAATCTTTAAATGTCTCCTTTTACCCTGGTTCATTCTATGAAAAAATGCCCTATACAGATCACTGCTGCTACAGCGAGTTAAGTACTGAAAAGGGTTTGTCATGCCTAGAAGGCAGCTGCCTGGTGCCTATCTCCCATCGCCTGCTGCATTTGTTCCTTCTGTGACTCGTCCACATTGCCATCTGAGTCTTGAAAAGGTATCTTTGGTAAGAAATTATCAAAATTATTCACAATTTTTATACATAAAGAAACTCCCTTATCACTGTTCTACTTGTGCTAATGGAACTTAAAGTCAACACAAACTTTCAGATATGTGGTCATGAAAGTGCTTTCTACAAATGGTTTTGTACTGTTAGTAATTAATGTATATATATATATATGATAACAATGTACATCATCCATTTTTTCTAAACTAAAAACATCATTCTATACTTTCACACAAAGTCAAATAAGTCCATGCTTCTTAATTTATTTCAAATTATTTGTTTCTGTAATTGGGTGTTTTATTTACAGTTTTATATTACAGATATCTCACTCATGTTTTTTCTTACATTTTCATAGAAAAAAATGGAATAGATAATAAAACAGATATTATCAAATATTTGTCATAAGATACCACTGTTAGTTGTTTCTGTGAAATAAAAAAATCCGCATGGATTTTATATAATTACATGCTTATTCATTTATAGAATACATGTGTTCTATGCATATATTTTACTACAACTATTAAATCAAAATTGATTTATAAATTGTGAGAACAACTAAATCAAAGAAAACTAGGAACATTTTGAAAATACATTTCCTGATTTTACTTATGTGGAGAACCTTTAAATAAATAGTGAATTTAAAATTTTAACTATTGTTCAGTAATCTGATTCATATCTACTTTTACTATAATTGCATTTATCTAATCATTTTCAGATTAAAATGTTATATGGTAACTCCATCATGGTTGTTCGTACCTCTAATAAGAATAGTCAGAGGTCAACATAGACAAAGTAGGAACTTATAGTCAGCCTGGGGTATATCACAAGGTGATGAATAAACACAGTCAATCAATCAATCAAACAAATAACAAAATTTAACTAAATTCTGCAAAGTGCTAAATATATGAACAAGTGATTCCAAATTTGTGTTTTATACATAGCTTGTTTTGTTAGTATTGTGATTAATATTATCTGAGAAAAATGAATATATAATATATTAGCAATAATCACTGATTTTATAAAAAGAGTTAATAACTCACAGAAGTTTATGTGCAAAAAGATGAGTTATGTAGTAGTGGAATATCTCCTTGCCAAACTTGAAGAAGCCAAGTCTGTCCTGATGTAAATCCTTTTCATGTTTTGCTGAAGAAAAACTAATTTGTAGCACATCCTATAAAAGATTTAGTGAAGCATAGCTATGGTAAGTGAAAAAATGTCTGCTGCTGAATCATTGTTTTGCCTGCCCAGTATAACTACAAAAACTTCTGAAATTTAAGAAATGATTTGGGAAAGTCATTCAATATTTTAAAGCATTCTAAACTTTTAGAACTTTAGAATATAAATATTAATAGCTTCCTTATGGCAAATCAATGAAGCAGAAAACATTATCTAGCTAGGAAGATCAAATATTTCACCTTCCCCACTCCTATCATTATCATTACCAATGAAGCTACTCTCGTGTCATGATTCCCTAAGCCAATCAGAAATGACTTCATTTTCGTTAAACATATTTCCTAAGTTATATTTATTTCCACACAGTGTGGATGACAGGTTTTTATTAAAATTTACTCTTAGCAACCTATTCAATCAGTAAATATTAGTATTATATCTCCTTATTATTATCAAAGGTTGCCAAACATTAGTAGTTGTTGAATGAAAATTAAATTATCTGAGGATAATGGCAACAATATAAGATCTCACTACCCACAATGTATTAAGCTTATATACAGTAAAATACCTTGAAATACATTATGTGTATCTTAGAATTGTTCATTTTAGCATTTTAATTATAAAAGGCTTTTTATTCTATATTCTGACATTGTTTTAATTGTTTCTATTGAGTTACATATTTTTCTTTGCTTCCTTTTTTTCTCTCCCCTCTCTTCCTACCCTCTCCCATGGTCCCCATGTTTCCAATTTACCCAGGAGAACTCGTCTTTTTCTACTTACCATGTACATTAGATCCATATGTCTCTCTATTAGGGTCCTTGATGTTGTGTAGGTTCTCAGGGATTGTGAATTGTAGATGTTTTTTTTTTTTGCTTTATGTTTAAAAACCAATTTTGAGTGAGTACATCTATATGTCTTTCTGGGTTACCTCACTCCATATAATGCTATCTAGATCCATCCATTTTTCCCCAAATTTAAAGATGTCATTATTTCTTTTTCTGCTGTGTAATACTCCATTCTGTAAAGGTACCACATTCTTTGTTCGAGGGTCATTTAGATTGTTTCCAGGTTCGAGCTATGATAAAAAAAAAAAACTGTTGCTATGAACATTGTTGAGCACATGTCCTTGTGGTCTGATTAAGCAATCTTTGGGTATATACCCAAGAGAAGTTTTGTAGGGACTTGAGGTAGGTTGTTTCCTAATTTTCTGAACAATCACCAAATGGAAATCCAAAACAGATGTGCCAATTTCCACTCCCACAAGAAATGGAGGAATTTTCCCTTTACCCAACACCCTCCAGCATAAATTGTCATAAGTAGTTTTCTCTTAGTCATTCTTACAGGTGTAAGATGGAATCTCAGCTTTGTTTTCATTTACATTTCTCTGATGGCTAATGATGTTGACCATATCCTTAAGTGCCTTTCATCTCTTTTAGATTCCTCTGTTGAGCGTTCTCTGTTTAGGTCTGTGCCACTCTTTTTTATTGGATTATTTGTTCTTTTGATGATCAATTTTATGAGTTCTTTGTATAGTTTGGAGATCAGCCCTCTGTCTTATGTGGTGTTGGTGAAGATCTTTTCCCATTCTATAAGCTGCCATTTTGTCTTGTTGACTTTGTCCTTTGCTTTATAAAAGATTTTCAGTTTCAGGAGGTCCCATTTATAATTGTTTCTCTTAGTGTCTGTGCTACTGGGGTTATATTTAGGAAGTAGTCTCCTATGCCAATGCGTTCAAGTATACTTCCCAATATCTATTCTATTATTTTGCTGGGACTTTGATTGGCATTGCATTAAATCTGTAGATTGCTTTTGGTAAAATTGCCATTTTTACTATGTTGATTCTACATACCCCAAAGTATAGGAGATCTTTTCATTTTCTGGTGTCTTCTTCAATTCCTTTCTTCAAATATTTGAAGTACTTGTCATACAGGTCTTCCACTTTTGTTTTTTTTAGTTATTCCAAGATATTTTATGTTATTTGTGGCTTTTGTAAAGGCCAATGTTTCTCTCATTTCTTTCTCAGCCTATTTATCCTCTATATAAAGGAGGCCTAATGATTTTTTTAGAATTAATATTTTATCTGTTACATGATTGAATGTATGAGTTGCAGAAGTTCCTGAGCAGAATTTTTTGGGCCTCTTATGTAAACTATCATATCATCAGCAAATAGTGATAGTTTGACTTTTTCTTTTCGGATTTGTATCACCTTGTTCTCCATTTGTTGTCTTATATCTCTAGCTAAAAACTCAAATACTATATTGAATAGACATGGAGAGAGTGGACAACCTTGTCTTGTTCCTGATTTCAGTAGGATCATTTTGAGTTTCTCTCCACTTAGTTTGATGTGGCTGTTAGCTTGCTGTATATTGGCATTATTTTTTTTTTTTGCCTGTTGAGTCTATTTCATTTATAGTATGTTCAGCACTTGAGATTCTCTATTTTATCTCTTGTATTCTGCTGTTTATGTTTGCATTTGTTGTTCCTGACCATTTTCTCATAATTTCCATTTCTATAATTCCCTTGTTTTGTGTTTTCTTTATTGTCTCTATTTTGGTTTTCAAGTCTCGAATCTTTTCTTTCATCTGTTTAATTGTTTCTTTTTTGTTTGTTTGTTTATTTCCTTTATGGGATTTGTTGATTTCTTCCATTTTTTTGTTTGTCTTTTCTTCCATTTCTTTGAGGCAATTTTTTATTTCCTCTTTAAGGGCCTCAAACTTTCTCCTAAAGTTATTTTTAGGTCTTTTTATTCTGCTTTATCTATATTTGGTTGTTCAAGTCTTGCTGTTGCAGGGCCACTATTTTTTGTTGGCGTCATGATGCTATTTGTGGTGTTGAGTGTTTTCTTACCTTATCCACCCATCTTTTCCTCTGATTGTGTAGTTGGAGCTGAGTCTCTGGTGATCAATCTATCAGATGCCAGTGGATCTATGGCTCAGATGATTATTCCTCGTGGTATAGTCTGGGCCACAGTTCTAGTCACAATGGATATTACTTGTTGTTCCCAGAGATCATTTAGCACTCCCAAATGTTTCTCTGCAATCCAGGGTGTCATTCTGCCTTGTTCACATGGACGTTGCTTTCTTGGGACTGCTCCTGCTGAGGTGGCTGCCTTGGGCCTCTTCCAGCAGAGGTCACTGGCTCAGGCCTGCTCCAGCAGAGGTTTCTGGCTTGGGGCTGCTCCTTCAGAGGTCATGGATTCTTGAATGGTCAGATAGAGGTTTCTGTTTTGGGCCTGGTCCCGCAGCAGCAGCTCCCTTATACCTGCTCCTGTGGAGGTTGTTGCCTTGGGTGTGCTCAGGGTGAGCTCCTTGCTCAGGCCTCTTCCCATAGATGTCCCTGGCTTGAGATTGCTCCCACAGAGGTCCTTGGTTAGGGCCCAGTGCCACAAAAGTCTCTAACATGGGCTTTCTCTCTTGGAGATCCCTGTCTCATTGTCAATCCTGCAGAGGTCTCTGGCTCAGGTCTTCTCCTTGTACCTGCTCCATTGGAGGTCACTCCCTTGGGCCTGCTCTGGCTGAGGTTGCTGGCTCAGGCCTATTCTGACATTTTGATTTTTACATGTTTTCACTAATATACCACAAAATTTGTGAAGAAAAATTAAAATACTATATATATATCCTAAAATTAATATTTTATAATCATGTTTAATGTCAGAATGGATTGGACCATAAAATTTGATTATTATAAATAAGTAGGCTAATTTATATTGTATGATATTTCAGCATTGATGCTAAAAGAGATCTTAGCAATACTATATTTTTAGGATTTCAATGCATAACAGTGAGGTATTCAACTTTGTATATTGTCAGAAAAATGCTATGTAAATTCTTTAGGCCATTGCCATTGAGAAAATATTAAAATGTGAAATAAAGGTTATGGCTGTGACAAATAGAAGCACTGAACATCAATAGCCATTTGGGTATAATATTATTAAATGAAGCCCCATTACCACTGTAATAGTTGGCTGTCTAATAAGCTAGAATATTTCATCAGGAATATTATAACAAGATGTGCTTTGAAGCGTCTGTTGAAAAACAATAGCTTGATATAGCTCATTTAAGGTTCAGTGTGATCACTCTCATTTTCCTCCCTCATATTTTTTTTCTGCAAGGATAACAATGAATATTAAATGTGAGATCCTTACTGGTCTGTGGCATTGTGCCATAGTCATAGTTTAGAATATTGCCCAAAGGAAACATGTTTAACAGAAAGATACCATGATGATAAAAGAGGCAAATGAAATTGGAAAGTGAGTTCTAATACAGAATGCAAATATAAAACCTACTAATTCGGTGACATTTCAGAATCTGCTAACCTTTTTTATTAAAGAACTAGGTACCTTGTGCTTATTATTTTAGTGTTCATTTCCAAGGCTTGTATTAATACAAAGTCTATCAATGGAATTATCATTATTTTTAAATTACAGACAGACCTTTAACATAAAAGTGTATCACCTAGTGTTATGAATATGATTATGCATCCATACTTATCATTTTAATTTATACTAAACAGTAGCCAATAAGTTTTAGTACTTTCTCTTTGAAATTTATATATTACAAGCTGTACTTATCAAATAGTTTATGCAGAACATTTTATGTGTGACTATTTTGAAAGTTTGGGATTATTACAGAGATGTGTAAAACATTGGAAAATGTTAAAATTTCAGTAATAATCATAAAACTGTAATAGATTATAGAAGCAATCTCTCAGTGAAATATTTGCATAACTTCAGTGGCTGAAATCATACCTCTTTAAGACTCATCATGTTTTCTATGTTGCAGGATGTTTTATATAATACCTTGCAGGTTTTAATAATGTGAAAATTAAAGTTTCCAGAAACCTAATATATAGTGTATTTCGAACAAAACCTATGCATTAAAAATTCATGCTACTCTACTGAAATTTTAAGAGGTTTTCTTTTTTGGTTTGTTTTATCATTCCCCAAAGTGCACTGAAGATGTTTGGTTTGAGATTAATAATACTCCTTTCTTTTTCTACACTGCTTTAAAATTTGCATGTGTGAAACCTTCAAGGTTTGTTGATTCATTCCTGAGAGAAAGCTAGGCCTTCATAAATGGTGCAAATTACTCACTTCTCACTAAGATAATCAGCTTTAGTTCTCTTCTTCTATTAAAATTTAAGTACTAATTTTGCTTCAGTCAGGCCCATCAGTAACAATTACTGAAGAAATGAAAAAGGTATAAAACTTGCTTTATTTTGTTTTGGTCTAGTATCTGACAATGCAATCCAGGCTGAACCAGAATCACCATCTGCATTCTCCCAGTTCCTACAACCTGGGATAACAATGTTCTGCCACCTCTCTGGCCTTGGTACACTATAATTATTTGTTTCCTTCTATAAATAAAAAAGACAATGAGAGAAATAGCATCCTGATTATTGTGTGAGGACAGGTAGAGAGGAACTGAGGTTTATAAAAACAATATATGATGATGAGGCACATTAAAAATTAAATATTAAAGCTTCATGAAGAAGTTGTGCTTACCAAAAAAATGAAGAACATTAAGGAGGCAAAGTCTCAATGTTAAATCTGAATAGAAGTGTCACAGTGGAGTGAACTCCTAAGCCAAATGTTTTATAGTAGGAGAACATGGAATACTTGAGTTCCTAAAAGGGAAGAGAGTGTATTGAGTAAGAGCCCACAAGGTTCAGATGACCCTACAGAAAAATATGATCGTGTTCTTTGTATTTGATATCTTACTTTTAGTCTTAATTCTTATTCTTTCCTGACAGAATTGAAAAGGAATCATGGCTTTCATTTATTTGTAAGCTAATGTAAAGAAGAAGCTCATAAACACTTAGGGAGTACCTACGAAAATATTCTTGGAAACTTTTCTAGGAAATAGGTAAAGAAGAGGCTCTGAATAGCAGATAGGCGACATGGTTTTAGGTAGGAAAAAATATTCCTTCTTACAACAGCAGGTTGACAACATGTGGTTTCATTTCTGCCCTACTGTGATGGTGGTGGGCTCATGGCCTAATGGCTGGAAAACCTGGCTGACTGATTGTGAGATAGTATCAATCCAACCTTGGAAATTTCTGTTCATCATATCTGGTCATTGTTAGATAAAGAGATCATTGTTTTAAAACTTGTTTATAAATTTTGTAGAGGAGATCATTCTCATTCCCATATACAAATGTATCTTTTTACTTTAATTTTTAATTATGAGTGCCCATTCATGGAAGAAAAATATATATTAAACTTATTATTATTCATTAATAATTTCTATAAAAAATTCTCCTCTTAATTTTATATATATACTCAAACTAGAAGAAAGTACCAGTTTATCACACACACAATCACACACACACATACACATACACACAAAAAAACCCACGTTATCCATTAAATAAAAAATATCCAGTCACAACACCTCTTCCCCTTGGTGTTATTCATCATGAGATAATCAACAGTGACTCATTATTGTCAACTTTTATTTATACTAAAGTAATATAACTTGAGTAAGGATTTTCACTGAAACATAATTTTGCTTGAAATGTATATATGGAAATAGACTTACTTGTATATATTTCTGTTAAAAGTTCTAGGTATTGTTGTGATTAGAACTAAGAGAGTTATGAGCAACTAATTTAAAACATTTTCAAGTTTAAAATCGTTAATAATTGTAGATGTTAAAAATATTGCTCATTTAATAATGAATATTAATAATATAATATTAAGATAAGATTCAAAATAGAAACCAAATATTTGTTTCTCAAAAATGAAAGTGACTTTAATGACCACTAATATATAAGAGAAAAAATTTCTACATTTTAAACTTTCTACATTTAGCTTGCTTTAGTTCTATCTCCATTGAAAAGAAATCTTTCAGCTTTAGCAAAGTTAGCAATGCAACACATTCATTTTGTAATATGTATTTAATATGTATTCAGAACATTTTTAGAGATTTTGAATACCTGAAATACACTATTACATATGAAATATTACACTTAGCTAGCATTCCACTTGTGACATATAATTTGAGGTAGTTAAAATGTCATTTTTACTTACTAGAATTTTAAAAGGATATACTTAAATTGATTTTATTATTTTTTCTTAAATTAGCTTATAATATACAAAAGTCTTCTATTGTGGAAATTATTATTCTCCTAAAATGCATGGCAAGGAGTCATGATCAAATATTAAATTTGAATGAAAGTTCTTAATAAATATTTGATGGGCATTTGCTTACCAGGAATAGTGGTCAATTTGGTGAATTCAGTGATGACTTCAGTATATTATCTAGGTGATCAAAGTAATGGTATCATGGTCTTCCTATCATCCTAAATGGGGCACAAAGTTTACCATTAACCATAATCTCAATGAGCTGAACTAGTTTGTGAGACCAAGGCTCCCCTAATCATGAAAATAGGAAGACCCATAATTTCTAGTGTTCCTACAAGATTTATAGCACACATCCAAGACTGATGGAGTGGGTCTTCTATGGGGTCTAACTCTCTGCATGAATAACATGTTAAGAAGTCCCCTTAAGTAAACTTTCCATTCATAAAGAAATGTACTGCTCTAGCAAGCAAAATCTATATTATGATTCAAATATCCTTAAAACAGTGGAAAGGGTGCTGAAAGTTAAAATATATCTTTTAAGTAACAAAATAAAAGAAGCTGACTTGATGAAGTCAAACAATTTTTCACATGGCTTTGATCAAGCATGACTTTGATTGGAACTGACTGAATACAGTTACTTGGCACATATAATTTCATAAAAAATGACCACAAATCATATATTCTTATGGGATAAAAAAGAATATAAAAAACAAAGCAAAGAGATTCTTAAAAACGTGTCTTGTTTCCTTCTCTTTTATATAAAACAGATAAGCAGCCTTTTCCTGGAAATTAGATATAATTAAGAACTTGAAATTCATTCAGCATACAATAAGACTTTGAAGGAAGGGGGTGGATCTTGGACTTCTCACAGGGCAGGGAACCCTGACTGCTCTTTGGACTGGAGAGAGAGGGGGAGGGGAGAGGGAGGGGGAGGGGAGGGAAATGGAGGAACAAGCATAGGTCCAAACCAGTCTCTCTGAAAGTGAGTGACAGTTCTATGGCTGGGACAGACTGTGGGGCAATTGGCAGTGGCACCAGAACTTACCCCTAATGCTTATATTGACTTTTAGGGAGCATGTTCTCTTTGGATGGATACCTTGCTCAGCCTAGATACAGTAGGGAGGGCCTTGGACCTTACCCAAAGAAATGTGCCTTACCCTCTCTGAGGAGTGGATGGGAGGTGGTGTGTATGGGTGTAGGTGGAGGGAATGGGAAGAGGGGAGGGGTGGAAATTGAGATTGGTATGCAAAATGAAAAATGATAGTTTGTTTTCTTCTTTACAAATGATAAAAAGCTAAAAAAGGGGCGGGTTGTTAGATGTTTGTGCTGCATATAACTGAAGTATGAGTGTTAGTGTGGACCCATACAAAGCCTATAAGATGACCTGGGTGTCTTCTTATGTTACTGTCTGCTTTAATACCTTAATATTGGTCTTCTCATTGAATTAGAAATAAGTTGCGCAGGCTAGGTTCTTTTCACACTGAAGTCTGCCTTTCTCTTTCTCTGAGCACAAAGATTACTAAATAATAAGACTGCAGGCAAAGCTGCTTCAGCATTTTTCTTAGGGAGGTAGAGATAAAACTTGGGTTTCCATGTTTATAGACCAAGAATTCTTACACTTCTGAGCCATCTTCCCAAGCAATATTTCTATCTTAACATGAACCAGAATTTAATATTCACAAGAATTATATTTTAAATAAAGAGGGTTAATGAAAAGAAATAAGAAGTAAATGGATGTGAGGTTCCCATACATTTATAACTAAGGAGTTAAAATCTAGAAGGTAATGCTTTCTAGCTGCAACTCCATAAATAATCAACATGCTCTTGTGAAGTAACCTACCCTTAGATGGGCTAAATCTTGATAAATACCTAATTAATTAGCTAATATACTCATCACTTACTCGGGCATGCATGTGAGAACTGATTATGTAGCCGTCTGAATGCAAAAACTAGCATGACACAGAAAACAGCAGCAAAAACTCAGCAATCCCTGTGATTATAAGCCAGTTGTGGAGAAAATCACAGAGTGTACAGAACCATGACATTCTTGAACATAGCCTGAACCTGTAGTGAATACATGAGTGGTCATAAAAGAATCAAGAGGCTATGATGCTTGCATGCTTCTTCCAGGGTGTGCGATTAGGATGTTGGATAATTCCATGAAAATGTTTGAAACTGAAAGCCAGTGAGATGCCTTATGTGTGTCAGGAATCCTGAGCACTTCAACTTAAAAGAGCCTGCATAGTGGAAAGAGAATCTATCACATAGTACAAAGAGAGTATCTGTAACATTTTTGGTGACTTCCACATCTACATTGTGACAAAACCACACACACACACACACACACACACACACACACACATAGACGATCCTCACCTACAAACAGGGACTTCACATAGGCCACATGAGGAGCTTATTTTTCCTGTTCCTTATTCACTAGAAGGGAATGAATGATAGCAGAGGGAAGGTGATGTAATGTCAATTGAGCTCCTCTCAACTCTGCTGTGAAAGACAGCACTCTATGTTCACTATTCAAGAGTTATCTAGGAAATTCTGATTTTCCTTCTTTTATAAATATGGGATGACATTGATTATGTCATTCTGGGGAGTTCAGCAATCATCTAGATTTCTAAGGCACTTTTGGTGGCTATTAATCTATAAATAGTTCTTTCCACATTATTTTGACATAGAACAACAGAAGGTCAAAAATATCAGCCAAACTTATAAATGTAGAAGAAATTGTATCATTTTGCAACAATGTTAGTCATTACATATTTGTGTAACCTAATATAATGAAGGGTACTTACAGTCCTTTCAATCATTAAGAAGTTAAGAGGTAAAATACCAAAGAAAGAACAAAATCTCTTACTTATGTAGGAGATAGGTAAATTCCAGCTCAGAACAATATCTCAACTGACACATTATAGAACAATGTAGAAGTCATGTTGATGAGAAATGCAGTGTATAATAAAATATAATGTGATTGTTTTGTATAACAACCATATTTTTAAAAACTGAATAAGAGGTGTCACTAACTCTATGAGCAGAATGTCCTTCTGAACTTATAAATAGTGGTAATTTGCTATAGTAATAATGCCCAAATTTAAAACTTTCTTTTCACACACCAAATATTATTTCCTTTGTTTATATATACTTCATACATTTTCAATTATGAGTATCACATGATTGTTAATCAATTTTTGACAAGACAAAATACCCAAAATTAAAACTTACAAATCAATATTTCTATGTTTTGCCATACCTTCGGAGATTTCGTGACTGGTTGGAGGGTTCTGTCCTTCCTGGAGCACAGTAAGGCAATGGATCACAGTAGGAAATCATGGCTGAGCAAAGGTAGCTTGACTTGGGGCATCCAGGAAGGAGAAAAAAAAACAAGAAGAGGCAGGGCATGGGAAGAGAGGACAGGAAAGGGGAAAGCAAGAGAGGGGAGAGAAGGGAGGAGTACTAGAGGAAAGGAGAGGAAAAGAAAGCAGAGGAGAGGAAGGGAAGAACAACTAAACATTTAAATGGTGCACCCTCCTTTTAGACCTTTCCTCAATAATGCAATTTAATTGTGAATCCATGACTGGAACAACAAATTGAATATATTATATACTATGATCCAATATTTTTTCAAAGCTCTATTACTAAAAACTTCCCTGTTGGATATAATCATCATTATATGACAGGTATTTATGTGGGGGCATTTAAATTCCCCAAAATAAAAAAAAACATGCAATTATTATAAGCCTGCCATTCCTATATGTATCTGCATAGGAACATACTATATATATTTATAATTAGTATATATGTATTTAGATTAGATTCAAAGTTTATTATGTTTTCTCTTGATATTGATTTAATTCACATTACTTGAGTATAAGCAGTGTTCCAATGGGTTTGGTTTCAAAGAATTACTTTTAAATCTTTAACTTCATATAACTTTGAATTTGTGTCAAAATTGTCATCATTTCTATATTTGCTGTGGGAGAATAATTTATGGTTTTCAAAACTTCTGAAAAAAGAGTACAATGTCTCTCAGTGTGATTACTTTTTAATAAATATTTGAAAAACTTTTGGATTTTATTATGAGAGAAAAACAATTTAAATATATTTTTGAGGTGAATTTACTGACATTTCAAAGATTATATCTTAGAATGCTTTCCTTTGAAGTGTTTTTAAATGACATATTTATATAACACACTTAAAATTGTCTCTGAAATGAAATGATACAGAATTCATTGTTACTATGTGAACAATGCCAATGTTTTCTTATCAAATGTTCCAAGTACCGAAAGTTTCACTAATTCACTGATGCTCCATTAATTATTTAAATCTGTTTTTTTCTGTAAATGATCTCCTTTTCAATAAATTATTTTTGTAAATTGTATTCATTAAATTTCATTAATTCAATTAAATTTCCTCCTTTTTTCCTATTCCAATACATATTCTTGCCCCAGTCCTTATCACATTTAATACAAGTTATTATATGTTTATATATATATATATGTCTTTTATGCATTTATTTATATACATGCATGTTTATGCACATACACATAAGAAATTTGAGTCCTTTTATGGATGTGTGAGTGTATTTGTATGTGTGTGTATTTATGACTGATCACTGAACCATTATAAGAGGGCTCATTCCAGGAGGAGAATATTTTTATTATTATTTCATAGAAGCCATTGGCTGCCTAGAGCTCTTTATATCTTCATATAAGATTTACACAATTGTTAAGTATTCCCCATCCATGGTGGCACATGAAATTGTGCTATCATTACCGAGCATAGTTAAGTCAGATATGGTATTTATATTTCATATGCACATCTTTCCTGCCATTTCTACAAGATATTAAAGATCAGAAGGTGTCATGATTCACTTGCTCTTAAAATCTTTCTGCCCCTCATTCTGTTGTGTTCCCTAAGCTTTAGATTCTATGAGTTGAATTATTTATGTATGAATTGTGGTTGGACATCTAAGGGTCAATGGTTTAATGGACTTGATATATTTCAGATATCTCCATTCACCAGTCCTTATAAGGATACATATTTTGAAAGAAAATAAAAATTGTAATTGTTTCAGGAAGTGGCAGTATTAAGTTCTCTTCTACTACCAAACATACCACACTTGTTTAGGCCATAAGTCTAATTAAATACCTAAGATAATATCACTATTCCTCAGATGAGGATATCTTGCCTGGCTGGTCATTGTCATTCAGGCCTACCTAAAGACATACAGTTCATGAAGTAACCTATCTGTCTGAGTTGCTCAGAATTATGTTCACTCATGTTGTTTCCACATTCCCCAGCCTAACTTTGAACATGAAGTTCTGGGTGTTCCTTCTTTGGATGCAGTGACAAACTGGTCATATTTTAACAATTTCATGAGTAAAAACTCTGAAACTGTTTATTTAAAAACATCGATATTGATCCATTTAAAATACTGAGGAATATTGATATCTAGAGTAATTGTAATGCCTAACAAATGAGAATATAATGTCTCCAGTAGGTATTGAATTTGATCTATTTAAATAATCTTGCTAGGATTCACAAATGCTTCATGCATAATGAATTTCTTCAGATATGGACATTGTATTCTTTATAAAACAAATGAGAACTTTGCACATGAGCATTTCTCTGCATTACTTAGTTTCCTCTCTTTCTCTAAATCCTACTGCTCACCCCCTTGAAAATTCATAATTTATTTCTTAATGTTATACATGTAGATTTTATATATATATATATATATATATTCATTCTTTGGTAGTCTGTTTAGCATCATGTTATAGTAAACAAACTTATTCTCAGGTAGGGAGCTCCTTTCTCAAGTTAGGATAAGTTCTTCCAAATCCAGTGTTTAAAATGTATGGTGACTGAAACAATAGGGTCTACCTATTAAGTTCTGAAATAAACCAAAGGAAATGTCAATATATTTGTATTTACATGACAATCAACCTGAGGGAAGATTTGTTATTCTGGTTCTGAATTTTTGTTAAGTTTACATAGGTTTTGGGATATCACCATCATACTATGCCATATAATTCTATAAATGTATATTGATTTTTCCTATGTCCTCTCAAGCAGCATCTTTAGTGTTATTTCTCTTACTTTCTTCTCTCTACCCACCTATTAAAGTTACTCCCAGCACAACAGCCAAAATTCTGCTTCAATTATTTGCATTATTTCTTTCAAAAACCTCTATCTAGTCTATAATAACAAAGAATATGTAATATGACAGTAAGTTAGAATTTTTAGGCTGACATACTTTTATTTCCTAAGAATAACATATTCTCATTTTAATTAGTTCTTAGAAAGCAAATTTACTCTTCACATCACTCTCTCCATATACATTCTCCCTTCAGTAACCATCAAAATTTTGTTTCCTCTGTGTTTTTTTAATCTATCATGTTAAATTTGTGGTTATCATATACTCTATGATGTGTCACCTTTAATGGGAGAATTCTACCTACCAGGGAACAAAGCATAAATAAAAGTTAACTGTTCCTCTCCCAGGGGGGAAAAAAATAAAAAACTCCCAATAGTTCTGTAACCTGGTTTAGGACTAGATTTCCACCTCTTCTCTTTACGCTGGCATTTTATCTAAACATGCACAGGTCTTGTGGGTGATGGTGTTATATTTCATAGGATTTCAAATGCATTCATAGAGTGCAAATGTATAAACATTATAAAAATAATGTTTATAGTAAACATTATTTTTGTATCCATTCATAACCTATGGCTCTTACAATGACTCTAGTCTCAGTTCCTCCTTGGATCTTAGGATTGTGATGTAAAAAATCCCTCTTAGGATGAAATGTTCTGCAATTTCTAATTCTCTACATATTCAACTATTTTGGTGCATTTTTAAAATTCCAATCTACTGTAAATAGGAGGTCTATGATGGTGATATTGAAATGAATTAATCTCTGATTATAACAATATGAAATTAAGAGCCAGTTTAATATTATCCAAATTTAGCAGTATAAGACGGGTAGGATCTCTAATAGAACCTATGCCGTTTTAGACATAGTTTGTCAGTTCTGGTAACCATGCTAGTAATAGTTTTATGCTTGTAAAACACACCTCAAAATCAATCAGAAAGTTATTGGTTACTCCTATAATACTTTGTTACCACTATTTACCAGTAGACTTTTCTTTTTGAAGCTCACAGCACTCACATCTGTGTAATATGATATTTCTTTTCTCTTCTGGTAGTAAGAAACTTCTACAACTATGAAACCGCATGAGTAAAGACAAGAAAAGAGGCTCCCATGTGAGTACTAGCTTAATATCATCATGTTTTATAACTCAATTATAGAGTTTCTTTAGCAATATGGTCTCTCCATCAAGTTCTGGCAGATAACTGAGAACAGTGGTAATTGCCTATAATGTGTGCATATCTAAAATACATCATTTACTAACAATTCCAAAAGAGTCATCCCATTATTAGCACCATCCATATTATTTGTTTTGCCAATATAAGATAACTAAACTTAAACTCTCTGTGTTTTTTATATATGCATTTTAGACAATTTCTTACGTAGTCAACTTCTGTATGATACTACAAATACCCTTAATAAGAGAATATCAAGAAAGATAACATGAGGGTAAGTCAGTTTATTAAATATACATTGTACTGTTTTTGCAAGAAACATTTCAAAATTGAATATATCTTGCAAACTATTATTGATGCTTCAGGCAGGATGTTATGTATTGTAAGCTGAACCCAGACTCACTATAAACTCAAAGATAAACTTCAGCTCCTAGTTTTCTTTCCTCCATCTTAGTACTTCCCTAGGCATGGATTATCAGTATGCACTACAGAGCCATGCTTAGCCAACCATGTATTGAATGGATTTTATTCCGTTGTATGGTCATTCTGATTATTATGTCCTAAGTTTTTACATTGTGTTGGCAACAATAATCTAAGAATATTGCTGGTCTGATTATCAGCAGAATACAAGCAATTTCGTGGTATATGCAGTATTTTGAATTTCTCTAGTGAGGTTACTCAGTTCAAAAGTGCACTACAGAAAAGAAATTAAGCACAAAAAATGATAACCCATAAAACTAAAAACAAATAAGTAATATCTTTAAAAGAGAACATTTTAGAAAATTAGTATGTTTTTAAAAAATACTACCTGTTCCACTTTCATGGATCTTTCAACAGTTGTGAAAATTGCTCTGGAAGTCAAAGCACAAATTCTTTTGGAGCAGCAGGGGAAATGGTATAATTGGATAGTTAGTAGGTAATAGAGAAACTATCCAATCATGTATCCAACATTGGGAACTACTAAAAGGTGATTGTCTGAATATGATTACAGCATTTTCACAAAATTATGTAGTAATATTTAGGTTTAAGTTGACAATATTCTCTGTGTTGTTTTTTACGGTAGCCTAAGTCACTGAAGAAATGAGTTTAGGAGACAAAGTAATTGAAGAGTGCAAATGTAATTCACTAGATTGCAATAATATTTTGACAGGTTAAATATAATTCCCTGAGTGATTTGAATGAAAAGCACCAAGAGAAATTGTCTGGGTGCACAGCGATCCCAAACAAATTTTGTGAATGCATTAGTCAATCAACATGAATGCAAATGAAATTGACAAATTCAATATAGGAGTATTCCCCAAGCAGATTGAAAGGGAGATTCTAGGAGTTGCTTTTAAGTGAATTATAAGATAAAGATTTCATCTATATCTTTTTTATTATAACTATTTTTTTATTAAAAATTTCCACCTCCTCCCCTCCTC
>LOEQ01004379.1:28345-45144 GCA_001685075.1 Bramus lutescens | reverse complement strand
AGCAAAAGCAAAATCTCTTCTCCAAAGTAACATACATTTTGACTTCAATTTTGAATCCAAGGTATTTTCAAAATATCTTAGATTAATTCTGCAGCATTTATAAGCAAATATCTTTTAGCAGCTGTTGCTCCTTCCTCAGCATTCAAAAAATTCAAAGAGAGCATAATAGCATACAGTATCAGGATGCTCTGCGTACTTTCCATCTTTCCATGGCTTTATTTTAACCTCTATTTCATTTTTTTTATTTTTAACTTTTGGCTTTTGAGACAGATTCTCTGTTTATCTTTGTCCGGGAACTCCCTCTCTAGACCAGGCTATCCTTGAACTCACAGAGATCCGTCTGGCTCCCCAGTGCTGGGATTAAAGGTGTGTGCTACCATACCTTGAATTTACAGAGGTCTGTCTGCCTCTGCCTCCCAAGCTTTGGTATTAAAAGTGTGTACCACCACATCCAGCTCCTCTCTCTCTCTCTCTCTCTCTCTCTCTCTCTCAACTTTGAGAACTTTAACCTTCAGCCTGTTTATATATACTGTAAACCATTTAGAGGTTTTCTTTTCTTCCTCTTTGAATCTCTCTTTACTGTATATATCTCTTTTTCTGACCACATGGGTCTTTAATTTGCTAAGGAATCTGGAGAAGTTTTTTTTGCCACAATTCTATGACGTTTCAAGGTTCTTGGCAGCAAGCAAGCTGCAATAGTGTGTCCATAAACAACACTCAAAAACTCCTATGGCTTTTCCTTGCCAGGAAGCAAGTTGCAACAGTGTGTCCATAGCTCCATAGTACGGACCGCCTGCTTGAAAGAGTCAGAGTTTTTCCTGACAGGATGGCCCAGAAAGCCAGCATTTTAAAACAACTCAGCTTTCTTGTGCTTTCTGTGGATGCAGTTATCCATGTGGGCACCATTTGTAACAATGAACGGGGCCTGTTTGTTGGGGTTTATGTCCTGCCCAGTTCCCCACAGCTCACTTTGGAAATCAGTATGGTGGTTTCTCAGAAAATTGGAAATCAACCTACCTCAGGACCCAGCAATACTGCTCTTGGGCACATACACAAAAGATGTTTAAACATTCATCCTTGTACAAGGATGTTTGTTCAGCTATCTTCTTAGCAGCAGTATTTGTAATAGCCAGAACCTGGAAAAAAGAACTAGATGCCCTTCAGACAAAGAATGAATAAAGAAAATGTAGCACATTTACGCATTAGAGTGCTTGCTACTCAGGGATAACAAACAATGATATGTTGAAACTTGCAAGCAAATGGATGGAATTAGAGAAAAACCATCCTGAGTGAGGTAACCCAGATCCAGAAAGTTGAGCATGGTATGTACCCGCTCATAAGTAGATACTAGCTGTAAAGCAAAGGATATTGAGCCTATAGTTCATGATTCTTCAGAAGCTAAGTAACAAGGTGAAGCCTCCTAAGAAAAACATTCATAGATCCACCTGTAAAAACAGAAATATATAATATCACCCTGGTAATTCTTAAGCATGCATGGACAGCCCGTATATGGCAATTGTCCTGTTGTTAACATCCTGGGTAGTGCTCTTTGCCTTATGCTGTGTACTCCTTCAAGCAGTGCTGTGTTCTGGTATCTGCCGTCAATCATATTCAACACGTGACCCAAGTATCTCAAGGGTTGATGCCTTGTCCTTTAGTTTACTTCCTTCTGGAAATTGAGATGTTTTTTCATGTCATTGTTGTGTAGCATATCTCATCACGTGATGTCTAGTATCCTCCAGAGACATGGCATCTCAAACACATTCAGCTGCATTTCTCTGGAGCATTTTATTATGCAGGTTTCAGAGTTGGAAAGAAGGCAGCTCAAGACAAGTGACTCATATACTTGTAATTTTGTTGTTGTCATTATGTCTCATTCTGAGCAACCCATTTCTAGTGCCTGTAATGCAGCCCTCGGCTATCACTATTTGTCTCTTGATGTCTGAAATAGTTCTCTCCTTTGAAGTGAAGTTTCCTCCCAAATAGACAAACGTGACTATTTGCTTGAGATTCCAATTCGTTTTTACAATATTAAAATCCTCGTTTGCCCTTCCGATATATTGTATCTCAGTCTCCTCAATCCATACTTTCATAGCAAGGTTTTCACTTGCTTCCACCACTCTATTAACGATGACTTGCCACTCACTTGGACTTTCAGCAAGTAGTGCTGTATCATTGGCAAAATGCAAGTTGTGGTTCCCATACCACCTATCTGCACCATTATCTCCTCATCCTCCAGGGCTGTTGCTATTATTATTTCCAGAAATAATAACATAGCCACAAGAATATAGCAAGATTTTATTACATATGCAAGACTTACCCATACTTTGATTTCAATGCAAAAGTCTAATCCAGTATGGACAACTACGGTAAAACTGATAGAAATATTAAATAAAAAGGTTGGGTAGAAAGTTAGCTTCTACCTTTAAGTTGTTATTTGTTTGCAGTGGGAAACACTTTTTAAGCCGCACTTATACCAGAGATGTTGAAGAAATATTAAATATTGACAGGAGTGAGATAGACGAAGCAATCAAGATAGCCAAGTGCAAATGGGGCCCTGGAGTGAATGACATCACGGTGGAGAAGCTGGACCAGCTACATAGGCACAGGGGCGGAGGTGCTTCTCACACTCGCCAGAGAGCCAAGAAAACACGAGGTGGTTCCTTCAAAATGGAAGCCCTCCATTTTTTAATTCCCAGACATAAGAAGAAGGACAAGCAGGACTATTCAAATTGCAGGGACATTAGTTTGCTGTGTCATGGCAGCAAGAGCTTCTCCTCCATTATCCTGCAAAGAATAAAGGGCAGAAAAGAGGAAATCCTACCAGAGGCCTAGTGCTGATTGTGAGCTAACAAGCCCTATACATCAGATCTTCACTTTGTGGCAACTGGCAGAAAAATACAAAAAAAAAAAAGAAAAAAAGAAAAATTTTATATGTATGTTACATTTACATCAAGAAAGCATTCTACATGATTTGTTGGAAAGGACAATGGGGAATATTGAGATCTTACAGGTACCCAGAGAAAAATCATATGAATCAATAAAATTATATATATTGGCTAATCCAAGTACATTGTAATATGTGTCCATTTAGCATAAAATCAGTTATATCCCCCTGTGAAACATGAGAGGCATAAAGTTTGTCAGAAATTTTGCAAGAATCATAATGCCAGGTATAGAGTATATATCTATGAGTTGTGTACCAGGAAGTCATCGGAAACTCCCTAATCATGTGTGTTGCCACTTATCTCTGACATGCACCAGACATAGACAGTCAAATATTATTTCTGAAGAATCACACACTTTAGACATAGTACAAATCAATCAACGTGGAACTGCACTGGATGAAATCTCTCTCCTTTTGACTAGCATTCACAGTCTTAGAGGGTACTGTGCCCTTGTGTCATAGGAGTGTGTTGGAGGAGAAAAAATCATCTGTTGGTTTTGTCTTATGTGGACCCTGGTTATAAAAATTAGAAACTTTAACAGTGCTGAAATTTTGACCTAGGAATTCCTTTCGTTTGTCTAAGATGTTCTTGGGGAAATTACCAGGATAACAATCCACTGAAAGAGAGGAATGAAGGAAATGAGAAAATGTTTCAGAGGAAAAGACTTGCAATTAAATGTGAAAAACCAGATTTAGATTATAACTTTATTATTTTTCCTGCAGAGAAAATCTCTAGAAAATAATATTTAGTTTTATGTTGTTGTCAGAAGTAAAAATGTACTCCATCCTTAGAAGTGAAATTATGTCTCTTTTTAACAAAGAAAGGTGGGTAAAATCCCATTCTTTTTTTAAAGTTGTTTTGACTACCAGAATAGCCCAAACCAATCTTAATTGCATATGTAGCAATTGTAAACATAATTTTCCTTGTAATTATTACACATTTTCTCTATGAACCAAGAAATTATTTTAATCCCTGTTATGTTCTGATAATATTTTTTAAATTCATATTTTATCATTTTACACATATGCTTTTGTTATATATCATCTCATAGATTTTGAGTATTTGAACAATATGTAACAAATGTACTTTGCTATGATCTTTCCTAACTGGTAGTGAGCCTCTCCATTTCAGGGGCTTTACAACAATGCATTCCTCCCTATTGGTGATTCTTGTTTGTAATTCACTGAAAGGGATGGTACAATACCAGCTCTTTTCAACCATATCTTTAGAAATATAACATGGGCTGAAAGCATTTCCACTTCTTTCTCTTGTGCCTTTGTCCTACCAGTTTCCCTTGTCTAAATACATACCCAGTTAAGATGAAGGTTTAACACTGTCTTTCATGAAGGGCCCATATATATCTCAACACAGAATTGGATGTAAAGTAAGATAAGAGCTATCATGTTCAAGCTTGGTAGTTTATTTTTAGTAAAACGTGGTATAGATCTACCCCTTAGACATTAAGGCTGCTTCCCATCAGTGGTTTTCTATTGAATTCCCAACCCTTTCTTTTTTCTCTCTATTTTTGGAACAAATAAAATATATTTCTTTCTTTAACTATTATTCTTCTAAATCCATTAACCTATTATATGAAATTATCTTAATGTCTTAAACTTGAGTATGTCTGGAGTATAGTATATTATGATATTAATAGTAGATTTTATTCATCTAATGTGTATTATAAATGTATAAAATGTGGTTATATATACAACCTGTAACTCAAATAATCAACAATTCAGAAAATTTAGGATAGATATTATGGAGGATTATACAAGATACCTCAAATTTTGAGTGTCATTTGAACATTTATCATCAAAACATCACTTACTAGTATTCGAAAATGTTGAAGCTTAACATGATACAATTAAGAATAATATATTTCTGCTGTGATAATTATTTTTAAGTTAAAAACTATATATTAAATGTATGAGCAAGGACATTCTTAAGCAACTTTAGGTAGTATATACATCCTGTCTTAATACTCTCTGCTAGATTAGGTACAGGTGATATGTAGAGCAATTTTTAATTAATTTATTTTTTTATAATAGGCTGTGCTCCTTCTAAGCCATAAATGTACTACTCTTAGGTCTCAGCACTGCAAACTTTTACAGAGGAATGATTCATTTTCATTTCTCACCCCTACTTCTTACCAAATGATGTTTTGCTCATGATTATTTCTCATGACTAGCAAGCACAAGCTAAAAGTTAAAATTAAGAACAAGATCTAGAAAAAAATGACCTCATTATATTATTTAAGCATAATATTTATTGCATAAAATATTTGAAAAGAATAGACAAGTATAGCAAGTGTTGAGTTGCAATCATATTAAAAAACACACACAAATGTATGTATTTAGTAAACAGACTTTTCTAATCAATGGCCCTTTTCTCCCACAGACTGGATTTCTTTCATTCTTATTGCACTGAATAAAATGTCTCCAAATGACATTTAGCTATACTCATTTCTCAGTCCCCATTAGAAAATCTTTCTCCTGCAGCAGATGGTAACATATAAAGAGAACAATAGCCATACACTATGCTGAAAGTCTAGGTTCCTGCAGCATTCAGTCCTGAATCACATGTCTCCATCAATTTCCTCCACTAAGGTCTAAGGGTACAGTGTGAAAGATGAGGCAAAAATGATGTAAGAGCCAGAGGACATGTAGGACATCAAGAAAATAAGTACTTCTGAATCAGTATGAACAGGGCTCATAGGAACTCACAGGGACTGATGAAGCATGCACAGTGACTGCATGGGTCTGCATCTGGTCATCTGTGTATATATTATTACTATCAGTTTAGTGTTTTTATAAAATTCCTGAATATGATATCAATAGGTCTCTGACTCCTATGCCTTCTGTTTGACTCTTTTCCTTCTGTGTGTGTTTTTGTTTTGTTCAATTCCGATGTGTTCATTTTTATTATATTATAGTACATTACATTGTATCATATTATAGTATATTCCCTTAGAAGGCTGTTTTAAACTATGAAATAGAAAATGGGTGGATCCAGATAGGAAGAGAAGATGTGCGTAAATGGGAGGAAAAGACGGAGGGGATATCATAATCAGGATATATTATTTGATAAAAGTCCTATTTTCAATAAGAGTGAAAAAAGGAAGAAATGAAATATCTAAAAAATGATAAAAAGGAAACAAAATGTTCAATGTAAATATCCATTTTAATATTTATTAAATTATGTATTATTTTCCTGTGCATAATTGTATTCTCCTGTTGTCTGTCCTATAATGAAGGAATTAGTATATCCAAAACTACTAAATTTTTTTCATAATATAAAAACTGTAATAATATCAATAGGAAATTCTTTTATGATTTTGAGATTTAAATATGTTAATGATATTAAAAATTTACTATTTTAACAGATTGCTTTGGTGGTTTGGTAGTCTTTTCTATTAATATGATCTTACTATAGCAGAAACAAATAAAACCTTTCTATTTGGTTTACTTACACATTTTTAAAAAAGTAAATTTTTATAATTAATTGTTATAAGACACTAGTCGCAATATGATGATCAAGTGTTAATAGTCAAAAATTAATAGTGATCATAAGAAAACTGTAGTCATAACCTGGTTTAATGAACTTAGAATATTGATAGGCCCCCAGTTCCTGCCTCGTAAGGTTTTAAAGACCTTATAAACTCAACCAACCTTGAGCACCTTCATTTCGTAAGCAAGGCCTTGGATTTACTAGATTGAAAATATCTGTATGAATAGTCTCTACTTCTGGAAGCTAGATCACAAAATCTAAAAATATTGATTCATCTACTGCAGTTTTAAATACTATCTAACTTGTATTCAGCATGTCCACTCACACAATAGGCTAATTAGTGGAAATATAAATTTATTTCTGTCAGAGGAAATAAAGAACAGAAATGACATCTTGCTTTCTCAATGTTTTCTTTCAAAACTATTCTTCTCCCACCAGATTTGTGAGTTATTCCTGGCCAGAAAGATTTCTGAAAAGGAAGAGACCTATAATGGATTAGACATTTTGACCTTAAATCAGGCAGCTTTATTTCAGATGAGAATTCTTAAAATATCAAAATTACTCTGAACAAGTAATTTGATTGACTATTTTGTAATATATTGCCAGCTTCTATGTTCAGATATAATTTTAATTCCTTCTTTAGCTTGGTTAGTTTCCTCTATGTAGACAGGTCCTCAAAATACCTAATCAAACCCTTCTTGATGAAGAAGACAATGAAGACATTCTCTTTGGGGTGGTGTGCTATTACACATTACACATTTACAAATATGCTTCAGGGTAGCAGTAGGAAATGCAGGAACACCTCTCTGACAGAGACAACATAGCAAACTGATTTATTTGTGCCTCTTCTCCTATTTCTTACTGCAACAGTTGATCTCTTCCAGGTTCCTTTCGGGATGTTGCGCATTAAAATACATTCTCTGTGTCATCCATTCGCATGCTGTTGTTTTTCATCAGCATTTGATTGCAAAAATGTTATGATGCCTGATCAAATTTTACTTAGCCATCGTCAAAATTATAATAAGACTTCAGAGCATTCTCCTGTACTTTCACTATCAACGTCCTACTTTGCTCAATCCTATATCTCAGTACTTGCCTGGTTTTCCAAGATTGCGGCATATGTTACAGTAATTAGACTGAAAATTTCATATACCTCATATCAAACACTCAGATGAATGAATAAGATTACCAGCACGAATAGACACATACACACATATACAAACATGCACACACACATACACACACACACACACAATTTAATCATTTAGATATTTTTATTGGAATATATTGTTCTCTGAAAAACAAACTATTGTCAAGGAAAAAAAAATAATGTGCTGAGTTATCTGTCAGAATAAGGCTTTAAATTCTATTTTTATTATCGTAACAGAAAAATTTGGATTTTTGACTAAAATTAAAATTATATTTTAAAATACATATCCATTAATATGAGCTCCATATATATGCTAATTCCATGTTAAACTTGTGTAGTTTTATTTTACTCTTTGGCTCTTTCTACTCTTTCCAGGGTCTACTATCAAGCTCACAAATAAACCACACAGAGATATTTATTCTTACTTAGAAATGCCTGACCTTAGCATGGCTTATGTCTAACCAACTTTCCTTAATTTAAATTATTCCATCTACATTTTGCCTCTGGACTTTTTATTTTTCTTATTTCTGTATATCTTATTTTCACTCTTAATCCTCCGTGGCTGGCTGTGTGGCTAGGTAGCTGGACCCTAACATCGGCCTCTGTCTGTCCTTTTTCTCTTGCTCTTCCTTTCTCTTTGCAATTTTTCTCCTTTTTATTCATTCTCTCTGCCTGACAGCCCTCCCTATCTTTTCTCCTGACGGGCTATTAGCCATTCAGCTCTTTATTAGACCAATAATGTGATTTAGAGATGCAAAGTAACACCACTCCAGAGTGTTAAATAAATGCAATACCTCTGCATTGGTAAACAAATCTTCAACAGCATAAATGAATGTAACACATCTTAAATTAATATTCCACAATAAAGTTGTTTAGTTTCCTCTATGTGGACAGAACCTCTCTATTGTCTAACAATTCTTGATAATTTTTTCTAGTTGCTCCAGATCACTGGACTATAAAATTCAATTAAATATTTTGTCCTTAAATAATAAAATTTTATTTCATCTCACATTTTATTGGGTTACTTCTGTTTCACGTAGAATAGCCATTTATATTGATGAATTAAAATAATTATAATGAATAAACTTACTTAATTAGCATTTGAGATTAGTTTTCTATAAAGGAAAGAAACTAATGTTTTTTGGACAGGAAAAAATAGGTTTTTTCATGGATCTTGTAGTATTCTATAAATTTGCTTGAAATCACTGTGACCCATGAGTAAATTTTTGAGTATGCTTAAAATGCTGCACACTTTTCATTATGAATAATTAATATCTAGGAGATGAACACACTAAAAATAAAGCAAGTAAATCTGTAAGTTTTTCATAAATATCAAATAAGAAAAATGATATTTGGTTCTAAACTACCAGCCACCCATACATAAACTGTACATTATGTTCCTATTAATGTATTAATAAATTATTATATTTAACAATTTGATAATTCAGAACTGTTTCCTCAGTTTTCATAAATGAATGGCTGTTCTCGGTTTCCTACTTAGAGTCTCACAAATTTAAAATCGAAGGCAAAGCAAACATATAATCTTATTTTCAGGTTTGGCTGGAAAATATATGCTTATCAGTCCATATATAGTGTTATTAAATTCATTTCATGCCCTATGACTTAGGAATTAACTTCCTGGTCACTTTTTTAGAAATCCATTGTGAAGAGCTAGTTTTTGAACACAGTGATTAGGTATATAACTGGATGTCACACTACCTGAAAGATTATTTTTTCTTTTAGCTTAGTAAGGTTTTTATTTTTTCTGCCTCAGCCACAACTAAATTTTCTGATTATAAAATTCAGTAGGGCCCAAATTGAAGACTGGCTTTCTCGTCACTATTACTATATTCTGTTATCTATGACCTAGCTTTACAATAAGGTACACTCACCATGGGAGAGGCATGTACAATCATTCAGATGGGTTCACTCCAAGTTGCACAGGATGTGAATGTCATTCTTCCAAGAATACTGCTTTCATTGACACTAGATCACATACAGACTAAATTTTTTTACATCACATTTTCCCTTTTTTCTTAGTTTCAATAGATGCTTGAGAAATTCATATAATTTTATCACATTCACATGTATCCCCGATCCATGTTCTATTCCACACACAGTTATCTTTGTGTATTATATTTATAATNACAGTATTTTTCAGATTTTTAATGTAATAGCAGTATGCACCCCACTCCTTTGCTCCCTGGATAATGTCCCCTATATTCCTCCTTGCTTTCTTTTAAATTCATTGCCTATTTTTTAATAATTGCTATTGCATGCATATATGAGACTATATAGACAGAAATATAGGTATACAAGTTTATGTTGCCCATATACTCCTTGTATGGCTGTCCGTGGAATATAGTCTATCTAATATAGTACACTCTTGTAAAGAAAACTAACTTCCACCACTAGAAATGATAAACTACCCACAGCTCCTCAGCTTGAATAGGAAATTTATGCCCACCGTCCTACTCCATAGTATAATTCACAATATTTTGAATGTTGCTTTAACACCTGCTGTGTATTTAAATGGGAAACTGCCATATTGTGTTTAGAAAACAGCTTCCTTGTTTTTATTACATATAAAATTAATAGTTGGTCTTACTCCATAAATTAATATGTAAATAAATTGCATCCACTGTTAGAGAAACTTATCTATTTGGAGATAACTAAGAAATAAGGATCATTATTTTCTCAAAATTGCATCAATACAACATTAAATAAATATGATGTAAATTATCCCACAAAGTTAGCTAAAAAGGTGAAAGTGCATTAATTTTACTCTTGTCCTATAGCAATATTATGATAACTAATTAATTAAAAAATACATGATATTTTGGAACTCCTAATGGAGGGGAAAGAAGGTAAATTGAGGAGGTGAGAAGAGGTTAAAGGAAAATAGCAGGAAAGATGAATGAAGGTAAATAAAGTAAGAGTGTTTCTAGATAAGTTATTATAGATGGGAGAAAAGTCCAAAGAAATAATATTACTGGCAATTTACCAAAATAAACCATGATTCATGTAATTAAGTGTACAAATATACATATATAGCTTTAACGATTTTTTTTCTCTTTCTGGCTGATGGTATTCAGTTCAAGAGCCAAAGACCAACTAACAAAAATACCAATACCAGAAATTAGATTTGTTGACCTGAGGTGACAAAAGGAATCTCAAAATACACAGCCTATTCCTTTTTCCTTTGATTGAAAGTAATTCAAATTGCTAAAGACAACTTGTACTTCAGAAGCGGGGCCCAGAGGCCCTTGAGCTAAAACTTACTTGAAACGTATCACTCTTGGCAATAGTTACCAATGAATTAGAAAGTAGCAGGAAAGCATCCAATGAATGGAAGAAACCAACAATATGATGGTTACTCAGCTATGATGTCTATAAACCACATAAATGACCAGGATGGTGCATTAACAGTAGGTGCAGCAGTTATACACGTATCTTGGTTGTAAACAGCTGCTTAATATTCACATTTCAAGTGTGATAATGTTGTGGTCCTGGATATGTAGTTAATAAATGTAGTTAATAAAATGTAGTTAATAAATCATGCTAGAGAAATTGCAGTTATTAACTGAAAAACTGCAACCAATAATTTAATAAACCAAAATAATCTCTAAGAGCAATTTATAAATATTTGTCCTTACACCCACAGGTAAGTGTATTCTTGACTCTTCATTGAGGAATTTTCTTTCTCCAACAGAATAAGATCACCAGAGAAAACCATAGATAATCAATGCAGAGTTTTGGAGCCTAGTCCCAGTGGTTACATCTACAAAATAATTCCACACCTAAGGCTCAGGGAACATAGATAAAAAGAGATTGTAGGCAGTGGTAAGAGCCAGAAAATCTGGAATTTTTCTGTGTAATAATATGTCCTAGCAACATCAAAAGATATTATCAGTTTATTCTCAAAAAAAAAAATACAAATATCCAAACACCCACTGAACAATCAGAATACTAATGAACTTTCCAAACTGGGGTGGGGGGACCCAGGAGGCCTAAACCTTACACAAAGAACTATAGAGAACTGAAGAACACTGGGGACAGGAGTGATGGCCCTCCCCAACGAAGAACAATCCAACCAATTATCCAATGCCAAATGATCAGTACTGAAAACATAAGTAAAATTAAAGCTATATGTACCCAATAAGTTATGTTTAGGATTGTAAACTTCAATAATGGTCTGAGAAGTTTAGTTACCATTAATTTCCAGTCATTGTTGACTATGATGAGCCAAAAGAAATTAATTTTCCTTTTTCTCACTGTTATTGCGCCTCACCTAGTATAAACTAACAGATTTCTAGTAATTGTCATTTCTTATGATTTCTTGACAATCATGTCTGTATTTCAGAAATTGCTCTCCAGGACTTTTGTGAATTTCTCCATTGTGGGAGATGTATGACTCTTTTTCATAAGAGACCCATTGCATTTTTTAAATATAAATTTATTTGCCTAATGTTCTGATTTTTATTAAATGATATAAAATAATATTTTTATTAAATGTAACAAGGTCATAACTTCTTAAAAACAAAGTGAAGAATAATAGAACAAGGAAATCTATTAATCATTCTTGTAATTTGAATTTAAATATTAAATTTTTGAGCACACTAAATCTAGGATTCCATAATGGCAGAGATAACTTCCAAACTTAATTTTAATTATGATACCTTGTGTCTAGAAATTTTATGTTGTGAATAAATATTTTCTCAGTAACTAATTAAAAACTTTCTTCTTTCTTCTTTTTTCTTTTTATACAAAATTATTTATGTTAAGTCCAACATATTATGCCCAAGATCACTATCAAATATAAATGAGTTACCTAGTTCATCTCAAGAACTGGAAAATATTATCAGAGACTAAAATATGTAAAAATTTCTGATTTCTCTTTTTTCCAGAATATAGTAAAAAGTTTTTATTTACAAAAATATTCAAAATATATTTAGGAATTATATATACTAATTGGTGCATTTTCTTATCTCACAAGTTATAAGCAATGCGTAGTTAAAATTGAACTACTCAAAATCTATAATGACAGTTAGCATGACTGGTTTTAGAGTTCCTAATAGGAAACTATGAAAACTTTGGGTTGTCCAATAGGAAGTAGTTGTTATTGCTGTAATTTATCCTAATATGTTAATCTTTTAAAAAGCAATATAAAACTAAAATTTAGCTATGATGGAAAGTTTGTAATTTGAAATAGTTATCTAAGTCTAAAATCTAAATTTTGTCTTAAATCTAGCTGGATTTTTTATAGTAGTGTTTAACCTGATATTTCCTCTAAACCCAATACTATAGCCTTTTGATACTTATTATTATCATAAAAACATCTTAACCACTTTCTGGAATTTAGATGATTATTACAGTCTAATGAATTTACTTCTCTCCAATAAACTTAGATTTTTTTCTATTGCTCATTGACATATCTAAATAAATGCCTCTTAGAAACATGTATTTTAATATATCTAAAACAGTTTTAACAATCTCACTGTAATATTCAAAACTTCTAAATATTATGCTTCCCTTCTTACCATCTGCTATACCATACAGACACCTTCTGTTTTCAGAAAAAAAATATAGACTTATTTTGGAACCTCCAAAATAAGTCAAAGATCTGTCTATTATCTCCATCCTTATTTCCATGAATCTCTTTAAAATTACAATATTTTTCCTAACTATAGAACAATGACTATAATATCATATATCATATTCTGCAACCCACTAAAACACTTTCAATTCAATATCACAAAGAAAGCAAAGTCTTTCTAATAGCAATTTTTAGTCTGTGGTTACATCTGATCAAATCTAAGAGGTCAAAAAATGACCATTTAATCTATATGCAAAAGAATAAATTTGTACCTTTATGTCTTACCACATATATTTTTATGATTTTTCATTTTATTGTTTTAAAAAGAAAATAAAACCGTTTTCATTTCCCATACCAATCCCGGTTCTTACTCCCTCCCCCTTCAACCTACCCTATCCACTTCTCTGAGAGGGTAAAGCACATTGCTTTGGGGAATCTCCAAGGCCCTCCCTACTATGTCTAGGCTGAGCATGGTATCCATCCAAAGAGAATAGGTTGCAAAAAAAGCCAGTAAAAGCAGTAGGAATAAATTCTGATGCCATTGCCAGTTGTCCTGCAGTCTTCCCCATCCATACAACTGTCACCAGCATTCAGAGCGTCAAGTTTGGTCCTATGCTGGTTCCTTCCCTTACTGGCTGGAGTTGTTGATCTCCCATCAGGTCATGTAAACTGTTTTAGTGGGTGTCCCCATCATGGTCTTGATCTCTTTGCTCATATTTCCACTCCTTCCACTCTTCAACTGGACTTAGGGAGCTCAGCACAGTGTTCCACTGCCAGACCCTGCCTCTTTTTCCATCAGCTGCTGGATGAAGGTTCTATGGTGATTTCTAAAATATTCATCAATCTGACTACAGGGCAAGACCAGTTTGGGCACCTTTTGCTCTATTGCTTAGGGTCTTTGATGTGGGATTCACCTTTGTATGCTATGATTACCATTAATGAATAAAGAAACTGCTATGGACCTAGAACAGCAGGGCAAAACTTAGCTAGGCCAGAGTGGGGATGTGGGCTGGGGGGCGGGGACTAAACAGAATACTGGGAGAAATAAAGGTCTGAGTCAGAGAGAAGCCATGTAGCCCTGCTGGAGCCAGATGGAACTATCCCGGTAAGCCACAGCCACATGGTAATACACAGATTACTAGAAATGGGTTACATAAGATGTAAGAGTTAGCCAATAAGAATCTAGAGCTAATAGGCAAAGCAGTGATGTGACTAATATACCTTCTCTCTGATTATTTCGGGCCTGAGGGGCTGGTGCTTGGGAAACAAATGAACCACCCCTGAGTCAAATAAGAAATCATGAAAGAAATGAAAGACTTCCTAGAATTCAATGAAAATTTAGGCACCACATATCCAAACTGATGGGACACTATGAAAGGAATGCTAAGAGGAAAATTCATAGCAATGAATGCCAACACAAAGAAAGTGGAGAAATCTCATGTTTGTGACTTAACACTTAACCACATACCTGAAAGCACTAGAACAAAAAAAAAAGACTAACCCAAGAGGGGTAGATGATAGGAAATAGTCAAATTGAGGGCTGAAATAAATAAAATAGAAACAAAGAAAACAATATAAAGAATTAATGAGACAAAGAGCTGGTACTCTGAGAAAATCAACAAGAAAGACAAACCTTATCCAAACTAATCAAAAGGCAGATAGAACACATCCAAATTAACAATATCTTAAATGAAAAGAGGAACATACCAACAGACACTGAAGAAATTCAGAGAATCATTAGGTCTTACTACAAAAACATGTATTCCACAAAATTAAAAAAAATGAAAAAGAAATGAAAAATTTTCTACATTGGTATCACATATCAAAAGTAAATCAAGACAAGGTGAACAATTTGAATAGGCCTGTAACCTGAAAGGAAATAGAAGCAGTCATCAAAAGCCTCCCCAAAACATATTTTTTAAAAAACTTTCATGAAAAATGTAATTTTTATTACAGTATTACCAAAAAATGAATAAATTATAATACTCAAACTTTAGGAAATACAAGAAAATCTTCATATTATTAGATTTAACTACAAATTCAAAGATATGCCATGGAATTTTAATTAACATAGAAAAATGACTATTTTGAACTGTTTCAATTTACAATGCTTTCATATTAAAAGTTAGAATATACATAGTGAAATGATAACATACACCAGTGCAAGAGACAGATTATGTACACATTTAAAATACAGCTAAATAATATGTAAAAAATTTAAAGAGCTTAATGAACTGAATACTATCCAAAACCGAAACAGAAAATTGAATCAAAATATAGACAAAGGATATGAAATAAATATTGCATGCAAGTGGGCCCATATTCCGATCCAGCCACCAAGCTAGTGCACACCCAAAATAACCACACAGAAACTATATTTATTAAATTACTGCTTGGCCCATTAGCTCTCATTTCTTATTGGCTAATTCTTACATCTTAATTTAACCCATTTCTATTAATCTGTGTATCACCTTGTGACTGTGGCTTACCAGCAAGATTCTAGCAAGCGTCTATGGCTTCTCTCAGTCTGCCCTTCTTCCCAGCATTCAGTTTTGTCTTCTCCACCTACCTAAGTTCTGCCCTATTAGGCCATGCAGTTTCTTTATTGATTAACCAATGAAAGCAACACATTAAACAGAAAGACCTCCTAGACCAAATAAGCACAAGAAAGTATGGTCATCACAAATCCCTTGGGAACAAGAAATACAAACCACTGGTAAATAACAGTATACTCCTCATTCTGAAGTTTATCTATATTTATCATAAAAAGAAAAATTTAAATGTTTTGATAATGCTGAAATATAAGAAGTCTAGTGCATTAATAATGGAAAAACAAAATGATACAGTTGCAATGGAAGACAATATAGACATTACTCTCACACAAAATAAATACCACAGGTCAATGTTGGGTAATCATTTCTTTGAGATTGAAACAGTATACTCTGCATGTAATATCCTTAAATTATATATCAAAAAGAGCTAAATAGATAATGAAATAAAATCTCAAAAAAGGTTAATGGTGTCCCTGAAACTTATCTGATTCACTAGGCTCTCCTTTCTCCTAAGGAAACAATAAAAAAACACTGAGAGACTAGGCCAGTCTGCAAAGATGACTCTCAAAAAAATAAATAATATTAAAAACAAGATTAAGGAGAATTTGAGATCATGAGCACTACCTGGAAAAGCAGAAACCTGCAATACTGCCTGAAGAAGATTAGATCAAATCAGGTACATTGAGAGGACAGTCTCCAACCTGTTGATATGCCTGTAGGCCTTGCAGTATTCTCCAAGTTCCCAGCTTTGTATGCTGTGATCAATGCTTGTGTGGGCTTTTGTGATGAGGTTCTGTGTCATATCTTCTTTTTCAGTAGCTCTTTACCAATACTCCTGTAAACAATACCAATAAAATTCATTAGTTCACAAAAATAGAACTTTAGTGATATCTAATCTTTGTCTGTCATGGGTACCTTATCTTGTACTGCATCTCAGCAATAAAAGTCTTGTTACACAACAGTTGGTTGGACACGTGTAAATATAGAAATTATTGAGAAATTATACAATTAATATCATCTGTATGAGATAGTACAATTTAAGAAAA
>LOEQ01004379.1:0-28279 GCA_001685075.1 Bramus lutescens | reverse complement strand
ATCTACTGGAGTATATATATATATATATATATACTCCAGTAGATCCAGCTTCAACAATATATGCTTATGTATGTATATATATATATAGAAACATATAACCAATAATCAGTTAATAAGAAAAAACTGGTATATACATATAGTAGAATACAACTTAACTTTATAAAGAAATAAAATTCAAGTAAAAGGCTTATAGTCAATTATAAACTTTGAAAACATTACTTACAGTTACATGGATTAGGCACAAAAGGATAATTGGCTAGAGCCCAATATTATTTGGGAAAGTGTTCCAATTGCCAGCCTAATAAGTGGAATATTTGAAGCTTGGCGCTGACAGAAGTGAAGTGGGGAATTTAGTAATGAGATTACCATTTCAAATCAGGAAGTTGAGAAGAACCTGAGAGATAGCTGGTGATGATGGCTACTAAATAATGTGAATGAAGATTGTTAATAACATTGATATAAACACAAAAATAGTAATACATCACTACTGTAATTCATATATTTTATCTCAAAATTAAAAATGACTTTAGAGCAACCATACTGATCTATTAGCAAAATTCCAGCCAACATTGTTCATTAATTCTAATGTGACCAATGTATATCACATCAAATGTTCCATTCATATATACAACAAATTAACCATTGGTTAGGAACAAGAGTAATGTTCTAGGTGCTTGAATATTTATTCTGCTTGAATCCTCACCATAGATCATTCACCATGTCCATTTATATTTCTTGGGTGTCATCTCCCCATAGCTCACCTTTAAAAATTACTGTTCTACCAGGATTAGTCAATGCACTTACACAAATGTATTGCTCCACTCTTACATTCTATCAACACTTATACCCTCTGTTTTTAGCAGCATATTTGTAAATACTGATGCTTATATAATATGTATATTATAAACTGTATTTCATTCTAATTAGTCTTTTAATTCCCAGCTAAGAAACTGATCCATTTTCTCTCCATATTATGTATTTGAGAACCAAAATAGTGTTTTCAACTTATTCATTGCAAAATAAACCAACAGTATATCTTGTAAATTATGAATAGTAAGCAAATATAAGATTAGAAAAATACCTCTTTGATGTCTAAAGTTTGAAAAAAATCATTCATCTATTTAACAAAAGCTATTGTATTGTTCATATATGTAAAAGTTTATTATAATATTTATAAATTTAAAATTAATCATGTTAAAATATATAGAATTTGGCTAACTAAGGAGAAAAATATCAAACAAGCATATAGGAAAATTATATAATTTGCTTGACTTCTAATGGACACTAGCAAGGTAATCAGAGGACATAGGAACAAATGGTGAAGGAGAAGGCTAATACTTCATGCAATAGTGTTGCAGCTGCCTCATATCTGGTGAAGATCACCAAATCATTGTCTCAGACAGACGACATATTGCAGATGTGTGTTCTTGAGAAGCAGCTAAAAATAGAATTATCTTTACTGGTTTGTATAGTTTAGTTTAGTCCCTGAAGAGTAAACTGATAGCAATTTCTCTTCCACAGACCAGAATAAGATAAAAATATCTATAGATAAATATAGTTGTAAGTCACTGATATGAACATACTCACATTCTTAAAACTAAAGCCATGCTCTAAATCAAAGGTATATTATTGTATTTTGTGAAGAACAATTTATAAAGCATTAAATAGTACCAATTTCTCATACCCAATACTTAGGAAATACTGTGATGGCAGATATAAATGCAATAAAAGGTTTGAGTCGTGGGAGAACTGAAATAAGTTTAATCAAAATGGAAGAATAAGTGTGGCAATATTCTTTTCTTCTTTTCTCTGAAATAATATATATCTTATCTTTTGTAATATAACTTGAAGGTCCTCCCAAGAAACACTTTGTGCATTTCTTTCATAATAGATTTTTTCTTTTTATTTTAATTGTGTGTATGTGTATATATGTCTTTGTGTAGATTTATACACATGATTGTGGAAACTCAAGGAAGACAGAGACATCAAAAGTTGAAGCTGGAGCTACCGGTACGTGTGAGTTACTTTAACTGGGTGCTGGAAGTTGAACTATATTCCTCTGGCAATGTGCTACATGGTTTTATCCACTGTAGATATGATATACTTAGGTCAAAAGAAATAAAGTCATACTACTCTTTTCATAAATATAATTGCCTGTAGGACATGAGTAAGATTTTCCTGTGTTTGCTAGACCATAGAAAATATCTTACATAAAATTTTAAGTGGAGACTGCTCTTTCATTTTCCAACTGCCATTGAAGTCAGAGAGATTCACCTCCCTTTGCTTCCCAAGTGCTGAGGTTAAAGGCATGTGACACCACACCCAACTATTCTCCCTCTTCTTTAGAGAACTTTATCTTTTATTTTCTCTCTAAACCCTACATATATTTTTAAACACATTGTTAAACATTTATAATTTTTTTTTAAATCTGAATCTATCTTTTCTGTAAATCTCTCTTTTTCTGACCACATGAGTCCTTAATTTGCTTAGTGATATGGCTAGGATTAAAGACACAGCTTTGGTGACTGGATCTGCTCTACCACTTCGCTTCCTGAGAGATTAGCTTCATGGTGGAGGTACTAGCAGGAGCCACATTTTTTATCACAACTCTGTGGAGTTTCTAGTTCCATTCCTTCATTAAGAACATGCCATCAGGTGGCTCATGAAAGCCATTTAAGAGTTTTTTGGCAAAGCCTCTTTTAAGAACTACACAGTTTTTGCTGTTAAGGCTGTGTCAGGAATCCTCGCTTAAAGGAACCATGCCTGTGCTTGCATCTAGCAAACAGAACCCACTGGAGACAATGCTTCTACCAAAAAAGCTGTGCTTGACTGTGTTCCCTGTTCCTTTGTCTGTTTAGAATGCTTTTTTTTTTCAAAAACCTTTCTCAGGCTTTATGTGGAAGTTCAGGCCCCACATTTTGTGCCATTCATAAACAGAGTCTACTCTTTCATTTTCCAGCTACACTTAAACTCATAGTGATCTCCCTGCCTCTGCTTCCCAAGTGCTGGGATTAAAGGCTGGTGCCACCATACCCAACTGCTCTCTCTTTTTCCATTTTTTACTGATTTTATTGAGTTATATATTTTTCTCTGCTACCCTTCCTTCCCTTTCCCACCCCTTCTTGTCTTTTTCTTCTTCCCATGTTGATTAGATTCATTTATGTCTCTCTTAGGGTCCTCTTTGTTGTCTAGGTTCTCTGGGATTGTGAATTATAGGCTGGTTTTCTTCGCTTTATATCTAAAACTCACTCATGAGTAAGTACATATGATATTTGTCTTTCTGCACCTGGGTTAGCTTACTAAATATGTTTTCTAGCTCCATCTATCTACCTGCAAATTTCAAGATGTTGCTAATTTTTCTTCTGTGTAGTACTCCATTGTGTAAATGTACCACATTTCCCTTATCCATTCTTTGATCAAAGGGCATTTAGGTTGTTTCCATGTTCTGGCTATGACAAACAATGCTGTTATGAACATAGTTGAGTACAGGTCCTTCAGGTATTATTTAGAGTCCTTTGGGTATATATGCCAAAGTAGTATTGCTGCATCTTGAGGAAGGTTATGTCCTAATTTTCTGAGAAATTGCCATACTGATATCAATAGGGGCTGTACCAGTTTGCACTCATACTAGCAATGCAGGAGTTCTCCCTTTTCCCCACAACCTCTCCAGCATAAGTTGTCATTAGTGTTTCTAATCTTGGCTATTGTTACAGGTGTAAGATGGAATCTCAGAGTTATTTTGAGTTGCATTCCTCTTACGGATAAGATTGCTGAGCATTTCCTTAAATGTCTTTTAGATCCTCTCTTGAGAGTTCTCTGTTTAGGTCTGTGCCCCATTTTTATTGAGTTGTTTGTTATTTTGATGACAATTTCTTGAGTTCTTTGCATATTTTGGAGATCAGCCCTCTGTCCCATGTGAGGTTGATGAAGATCTTTTCCCATTCTGCAGGCTGCTGTTTTGTCTTCTTGACCATGTCAAGTCAAAACGAATCAAGAACCTCAACATAAAACCAACCAAACTGAACCTCACAGAAGAAAAAAATGGGAAATACACTTGAACACATTGGCACAGGAGAACACTTCCTAAGTATAACTCCAGTACCACATATACTGAGAGAAACAATTAATAAATGGGACCTCCTGAAACTGGAAGCTTCTGTAAAGCAAAGGCATGCTCTCCTTTAAAAAAAAAAAAGATTTTCTCTATCCTTTTTCTTTTCACTCCCAAACCTATGTTAAAACACACTGTAAACCATTTATAGATTTTTTTGTCTGAATCTACCTTTACTATATGAAAGGATATGTGCATCATTGCAAAGATGAAAAGTAGCAAAGCAGTGGGTAAAACTGACATATAGTAAGAACACAGGAAATTTAATCATTTAATTGTTCTGGAAAAATAGTTCTTATGATATTTTTGTAAAGCTACTTTCTGGAAAATGAAAGCTTATGTAGATCCAGTGAGTTACTAAAACATACAATATTAGAAAAATGTATAATATAATACTTATAAGACCAATCTTAGGATCGTGTAAAAACTATACAACTACCTTTAGTTGGAGATTCTTCAGGGGTTCTGCCTTTGTTCAAGATATTCCGAGGATCCTCTTATATTAACAGTCATCCATACTTGACAATCTTTTTGGATTTTTCCATGATTCTATAATTAACCCAAATAAACTCATTTGAACATCAGGGTAGCTTGAAGTTGTTGTTGTCTATTCTCAGGGACAAGATATTTGATCGTATCTCCTCATAAATATTGCAAAGAGAAGTGCAAGGCAGAATAGTACACATCTTTGGGAAAATTTAAAATATAACTTGATAAAAAATTTTCTTAATTCTTGAATTGTAATACGTATTGTATGTTGAAATTTGGATTGAACTGGTCTTATGTCGGGGGCCAGCCTCAACAAAAATATTTTCCACAGTGGAGGTGTGGGAATTTAGAGATATAGTAAAGAATACAAAGGTTCAAACAAAAATAATAAAACGCAGAAACTGTAGGATAGTATCGGGAGGGAATTTCAGTGAGTACTGAAAATTTGTCCATGTTTAATTTCCAACAGCTTAATATAAGCCTGATTTCAAAAGGTAGGAATAGAACAGAAGGACTGCATTAACAACAAACTGAAAGTCATGGGGTACATTCATTGCTTACACCCTTGACTTATGCCCCAGACCACTCTGTAGGCAAACCACTCCTTGGGTGGAATCCCAAGTTATTTTCATAAAGGGAACTAGAAATTAGTTGAATCCTTAGAATGTTGTTTTAGGTAGAACCAACTACTTCCATATTTCAGGAGCAAGAGGTCTGGCAACTAGCCACACCTGTTTACATTAAACTTGAGAGAGCAGAACTCTGATTTACAACTAGGTGGGACCTTTGTTTGAGTTAGAAGTGCAATAATCTTTACTGACCTAAAAACAAGTCCCAAAGTCTCTGATCTTTGGCCTTTTAGGGCCTCCACAGTCTTACTACTAGTAAGCACTGTTTTCAAATTTGTGAAAATTCTAGGAGCATAAAGGTTATAGTAGAACATATCATAATGGGACCTTATTTACAGATGATCTATATGTTGAGAAAAACAGTGAAACAAACCTCTGGAATTTCTAAAGGCAAAGAAAGGAGTTTTCATATAATGATGCTGATGAGGTTGATCAGGATAAATAGCATTCAATGACTTCTACTTTATTTTGTGAACTTTCAGAATATTAGAATAATATGCTTAAAGGTATAAAATTTGTGATGGTTAAATATACAAATATTATGGTGTTACCGAAAAGGTCAGAAATTCTATAACTGATAATAAGAAAATGAAAATATTTTGAAGCACATGTAATGATTCTACAATATATTAATTGGCTTTTTTCATAAACATGAACCCGAAAATACTATCATTTTATCTTATACTTACTGTGATTTTAAAATAGCTTATCTATTTATTTTTAAATAAAATTAACACACTTAATTTTCAATTTTAAAAGTGAAAATAAGCAAATACTAAGTAAAGGACCCATATTCAAATATGAATTAGATGCTATAAAAGGACACAAAAGTAATGTAAAGTAGATTATACAATCTCAGCTATTAAAGTTCAAACAATAAAATAGTTTTTGTTTTTCACAAATGATAAATAACAGATACAAACTGACATTTTCAAAGCCTGGGCAAGAAAATTGTGAAAATTAGAATACAGTCATTTTATTATATTTTATATTATATTATGTTTTAATATAACTAAAAACTTTTGAAAAAAAATCAAGAAATTGAAAAAGAAGATGTGAACATTGTATTCTCTTTTATCTGTACATAAATATATGACTATTACAAATTCTGTGGTTAATGTATGAAGTTGTAATGTAATGTATGGACTTCTCAAAAACCCTTGATATTATTCTTCTAAATCATCTAGTCTCCTAACGTGGTAAATAATTAATTTGATTTGAAAGGATGCCAGCATTTAACATCTAGGCTAATTTGACATCTAAGAATAATGTATAACTAACATTATAGAAAATCATGCTACACATGACCATGAGTTCAGATATTAGATAAGAAATATATTTAAATTATTTAGTTCAAAAAATGTTTGATTCAATTTGAATACAGTTACTGCTTATTCTATTTTGTTTTAACTATAATGAACTGTTTATTGTTTTCTTTTACCAGTTATGTATAGTTGTTAAAATTTAATCATAAAATTTAGCAATGTGAGTTTATATTACTTCAAACTTTCAAAGTCCTCAATAAGCAAATAATTAAATGCAATTTTCAAATAAAAGGAAATTAATTCTAAAATGTTAAAAAATTAACTTTTAAATGAGAGTATAAATAATAAAATGTAAAGCCACAAAAGTTTTATTAGAATATTTAAAAAACTACATTCCATGAGATATACAGTCACCTAAAATTCTCCATGAAAATATTTTCAAAAATATAATCATAAAAAATTACATTAAATTGCTATTATAATTAATTTTACAGAGAATGATTTTATACAACCCCAAAGTTCATAGCAGGTAATTATTATGAAAAGAGCATATAAGCATACCACAATAATTAAATAATAAGACTTAAGAGTTAATATAGAAAAATAAATCTATAATATTCTTTATTCATGGTGATGAAATTTTATTTTAAACATGGCTTTGACTTTTAACTTCTTTCAAAACCAGAATCTGTCTCATAGAAGAGAAATTAAGAATTTATCTTCATTGTATGATTTAAACATTTTATAGAATAAAAATAAAATTTAAAATGTATCTTACCACATGAGCTACTCAGAAGTGCCTTTCTGAAATTATGTGAGGGCTCATATTTAGAGAGTAAAGATAAAATATCTGAGCTTCTAGCATATTCTAATTCTCATCATTTCTACAAATTCATATAAATTTAGGTAGAAAAAATAATTGAACTTGGCCAATATCTTTTATTATATTAAAAGATAGATTGCCTTGCTCACTTTTTTGTATCAAGAAATTTCTTGTATATACAGAGGAATATATATCTAAAAAGAAATTTGATTGAACTCCAATGAAAGGTATTTTCCAGATTTGTGCCGATGAACTTCCTTATACATGCTACTTTCTAGAGTGTTTTCTCCTCTAATAAGCTTTGTAGATACCTGATATGTAAGATAAATATGCTTCTCTGATTATGTAATCTGAAATTTTAAGTGAATTATGAATAAATTTGTACAACATAAACAATAAAACAGAGTGGATTATGAATATCAGATAACAAATCTAAAGTATATTTACTTTGCTGTTGTCAAATTTTATAGCAAACTCAAAAGAGATTATCTAAATTTCAATGTAAATAGTTGAAAATATGTCTACTACTTGCCATGTTTTATCTGTCAATCCTCTTTTTTGGAATCCAACTAGGAGTGGTAGCTTTTCCCAAGTCGATATCTCTTTTCCTAGAATGAGTGTGTGTTCCCTAAAACATGCATTCTGTTGGTATCTTGATCTTTTCCACTTGTTGCAACTGAAAAAGAAGCAGAATTAAAGTCAGTTCAAAAAAGAAAACATATTAGCATTAAAAATTTTATTTAAATATGAATGCGACAATTATGCATCCAAAATTGTGAACAAATGATTATTAAATTATCCAACCCTAAATTTTAGATTCACCATTTAGTAAAAGGTTTGAACTATACAAATAATGTAATTCTTGCCCTTGCAATGAACAATTTGAAGTGCTAATTTAATCAACAGTTGGTAAGTGATAGATTAGAGTAGTTCTTGTTGAACCTCTATCCATACTAGACATAGATTGCTTTTATATTTTTCAAGACAGGGTTTCTCTGTAGTTTTAGAGCCTGTCCTGGAACTAGCTCTTGTAGACCAAGCTGGCCTTGATCCCACAGAGATCTGCCTGCCTTTGCCTCTCAAGTACTGGGATTAAGGGTGTGCACCACCACTTTCCAGCATCCTTTAGATATTTTCTGAATACCCATTTAATATTTAGAATTTAATAAATATTTTCAAATATAATTCAACATATTATAGTTTAATATGAAATTCACTCTTATTTTAGTACTGAATAAGCAGGAAACTCAGAATTTTGCATGCTTTCTTAACAAATCTCTTAAGGAAAACCAGATGAATGCATGATTAAACAATAATTGAATGACCCATTTCAATTTTCACTAACATAAATAAAAAATAAATTTACAATCATCTCAAGTTGTGATTCTTTGAGAATTAATACATATTTGTTTAAAGTATGTTATTGTATAAATGTGTAACAATAATCAAGAATAATCATGGAAATATTATTTCTTACTGCACCTTGAGGTAAAACTACATTATTGCAAGCAGTATTGAAGATAATACGGTTTTCTGAGTGGTTATTTCATGGCTAGGTGGCCTCGACAGATGAGCAACTCTTCCCCAAACAGAGAAGTGTGGCAGTTCACAAACTCTCTGCTAGTAAAACTTTAGTATTATTTTCTGTGTCGTTTTCCATAAATTATTATTTAAGACAATAAATCCATATGTCATGGTCAACATACAAATATTTCTTTGTGAATATATCTTTTGATTTGTTACATCTTAGTAATTTCAAGTTGTGTAAGGGAAAGTAAAATAAAAGAGTTGACTCTTGTCCTGAAATCTGGGAGACTGGTTCTTCATAGACACTTATAAGATTCTATTTTAGTCTGAAATGCTGCCGACATTTTGCAGGTATGGCGATATAATGGCAAATGTGACAGTCATAATAAGAAAATCTTCAGACTTCTTGAAATTACAAGAAATGAGAAGCAAGGAATAGTTAGCATTTCTGAAATGGGACTTTTTATAGCTGGATTGTTCTTTAGCTCTTAAAGACTTTCCATCCATGATTGAATTAACTATGTTATTGAGAGAGTGGTGAGAAATGGAACTCATATATATTTAGAAATTGTGGAAAACATACAGCACTAATTTTTTCTCCTAATGATATTCAGAAAATAAGTGTAGGAATAGACAATAATAATGCTGTTCTCATTTTATCCAGATTTCCTAGTATTAGAGAATTTCTAGTAGATGCAAGGTTGGTGTTTTCTTTAAGGTAACAAATATTCATGAATTAAATAACATGTGTTGTTTAAGAACATAAATTTGAATGTAATTTATGATGAATATTAGGAATGTATAAAATGCTCATTAAGATAAAATTTATACAAATGGATATTTACAATTTCAAAATATCTTTGTTTCATTAAGATCTGAATGTCACAAAATGAAAGATTTATCAAGAATCAAAAAGAACATATATATATATATATAGTTACATGAGTGCCATGTGAACAAGAGCTCATGAATAGTCATTTCAACACACACACACAAAACACACACATACAAACAAAATATTTCCCCTACATCTAGACTCAATCCAATCATATATACTACATATTATTTTCCTAAACATTGTCCTTTCAATACTATTATTGATTATATTAACAACCAAATAACTATACATCCATGGTAATTCTTTCCCAATCAAAAGAGGTTTTGCAGTAATTTTAGGAAGGTGATAATGCATACAAAAGCAGGTTATTCTCAAGGATATTGGTTGTCCTCTGCTCTGTGATGGTAAGGATATGTTGGGAAGACACAAGTTACTTATACTTATATCAAAGTGGAGTAAATGACCTGGTTCTAGACTAAAAGATTCACTACTACATACTAGTATTATTCATAATACTTAAATTACTATTTAAACTAAATACCCAAACAGATATTCAGCCTGAAAAATAAAATAATGTCCTGCCTCTGATATATAATGGTGCAAAAGTGTCACAAATATTATGGGAGTAATGTACTATTGATGAAACCCATACTGCTAAAGTCACCTCTAAGAAATATATCATAGGACCTAGAGCAAAATAATATGTTCTACTAAAGGAACATAGCAATAAAATGACTCCTATGGAATACTGGTATACTCACAAATCAGATCGTTTTTCAACCCTCATTAGAGAAGCATATTTTTGCAATAAATGATCAGAAACTCAGAGACTCATAATTCAACAATATGCAGAGAGTGAGAGTGTTTTGTACTCAGTCCTAATGAGATAGCTTTATTATATTACTTAAGGCTCAGGTATCTGTGCATAAAAGAGGTAGGAGGAAAGATTGTAAGAGCCAGAGTATACGGATGACTCCAAGCAACAAAGTATATACTGACAAAGCAGGATGATACTCATATAAACTCACAGAATGTGAGATCATACAGAAGATATTAACAAGCTCAAAACAGAAAGAATATCAGCAAAGAAGAGGGGAAGTGGAAACAAAGTTCCTTACTGTAGTGATACTCATTTCTATTTTAATAAATAAAGCTTGTTTGAAGTTTAGGGAGTAAAACAGCTGCATTGATCAGCCTTACAGACCAGGCCGTGGTGACACATACTTTTAAACCCACACACTAGGATCAAAACCAGTCAGTAGCGGTGCGCACTTTCAATGACAAAACTAGAGAGGAATATAAGATGGGAGGAGATAGCTTCACACACAGTCTCATTCTGAGATTCCTGGGTTCTGAAATTGCCATTTCAGACTTAGGTATAGGAAAAATCAGTGACTGCCTGTACTGCTTTTCTGACCTTCAGTTGTACCACATTTTCTGACTCTGGATTTTTTTAATCATGTTACACCTCACCTACCCAAGTAATTGTTGCAACTGGTAACTTCTAGAAAAAAGGAGCGCAAGCTTTATCACTATGATGTTAGTGAGCATATCAAGCATACTCCTTGCCAGATGACACGCCCAGGAGCAACTGGACAACGCAAATGAAAACATAAAGTGGACTCAATCATTTCTCAGTGATTTTCAAGTGCTTTTTGTTTTGATTTTGAATGTTTTTGCTTTATTTTTGTTGTTGCTTATCTTTAGTTTTCTTTTTGAGAAAGCAAGCATATGAAACTGTGTGAGAAGTGTAGTGGAGAGGATTTAAGTTGTAAAAACTTGTTAATTAAGAAAATGAGAAGTCTAAAGTTTCTCATTTCAGGAAACTGATAGTAACTTAATTATTGCTTGAGCTAGGATTTGTCAAATTTAAATACAACAAAAATAGATAATCTCTTTTTCTTTATTATTTATGCAGCATTAAATTAATAAATCTCTCAATATAGGCAAGCTTCTTTAGTTAATGGAGTAATATATTTAGTGCTAATTTCATTCCTAAATTATGCAAGAAATACTCTCCAATAGCAATATTTATTATGCATTTCAAAACCAAAACCTAGGATAGAAATCAGGAACTAAATCAATAGAAACTAAGGAATAATATCCTCATGTAGGAAATAGAACCATGTTGGAAACAGACTTTTCTTTCCTGTTTTAATTCCACAATTCAGGAATTATCATTGTGAAAGGAGAATGGGTTTTAGAATTGTTGCTTTGATAAAAGTAATAATCAAAAGAAAGACAATATTTATCTTAATTATTATTTGTATTTTTATTTTTAATTATTAGACTTTTAAAATACATTATTTATATATTTATTTTTAATTATTAGACTTTTAAAATAGATTCTTTTCTCATACAATACATCCCAACCACAGTGTCACCTCCTTCCAGTCACACCATATGTCCATAACCACTTCTCTCCGATTGATTCACTTTCCTTCCATTTCCTCTTCAGAAAGGGAAGGTGTCCCAGAGAAAACAGCAAAACAATAAATGACAAGATACAGTAAGACAAGGCAGAAGCCCTCATATTGTGCTGGACAAAGCAACCAAATAGGAGAAATACATTACCAAGAGCAGGCAGAGGAGTCAGAGATGTACCCTTTTCTAGTCTTAGTGGTCCCAGAAAAACACTAAGCTAACAGCCCTAACACCTAAGTAGAGGAACTGGTGAAGATCCATACAGGCCTTGTGCTTGCTGTGAGCCACTGAGAGCCTGCCTTTGAGGATTCCGCGGACCATTTTTTTCTTGGTGTCCTTCATCCCCTCTGATTCCACCAATCTTTCTTCCCGTTCATATGGGGGTTCCTGGATCTCTGAGTGAAGGGACGAAACATTTTTTTTGTTTATTTGTTTGTTTGTTTGTGTTCTTTATAGGATGTCTCTGCTTAAATTTTGACTGCCAAACATTATACAGAAATTGGAGGTCTCTCTCTGGTCTCTTGGCGAGAGCTCTGCCACATTGGGCTCTCTCTGTCATACGTGGCAGTCCTCCTTTTGGGGAGACTACTGCTGCAATCCTAGATGTCTCCGATTTGTACCTGCCAGGGTGTGGGTGTGAGGATTAGAAGTGTTAGGTAGGTTGAACAGAAATAAGAAAGAAACAGAAGCGTAGGATAGTATCAGGAGAGTCACTCAGCGAATACTCAATGTTGAATTCTTCTGACTTCTAAATTCTGAGTTTGCCCATGTTTAATTTCCCATACTCTTTTATACCCCAATACAAAAGGGAGGGAGAAGGCAACAGACTGCTTTAACATGACACTAAGGACAACTAATACAGTTACTTACTTCAATACTTTGAGATATCAAGCATTAATTCATGAAAATAGAATGCTGTTATTTATGCAGTGACCCCACAATAGACCAAGTATCCATAAAGCAGCCACTCCCTAAGTCAAACCTCCTAATTCAAAAGAAGTAGCAGAAGAATTCTTGAATTCCCTGATGTTTGATCAGGGTGGAGTGGATCTACCTCTATCATAATGTCCCAAACACCAAGTAACTACACACAGGGCCACGGTAACTGTTAACTTCTGAATTCAAAGTTCAACTGTGTTTAATTTTCCATAACATAATGCATCATTATCATCCTTTAGCAAAGTCTGAGGAAAACACTCACTTCGACTATTTGCTTAAAGGTAATGTGACAAAGTAGATGCATTATTTTTCATCCATAATTGTAGGATTATTTTTACTTTGTTTTTTATTTTATTTAAGATAGGATTATACAACTTTATCTTTCTCTTTTCTCTGCGCATTCATGCCCATGCATCCCAACACTCCAACTGATATTCTTTTCTTACATTTTCCTTTAATGATAAACTTTAAGTTTTTTTTTAAATACAACATCATATTACTTTCTTAAAGAATATTGCCATGATCATATTAGACTAGTTAGTCCTTGCCACTGTTATTGCTGTATAAAATCATTTTAACCTAGACAGTAACTAGATTTGATATTTCTTATGTATAGGCAAGGTTCAAATAGAACTTTCATACATACAATTATTTGTGGTATATACACTTTCAAAACTAACATGGATACATTTTTCTTAATGAAAATAAAGAATAAAAAGATATTAAGAAAGTGTTGTTTTATCACGTTGTATATTTATAGCATTTAAGTTATTCTTCAAAATCAGTGACGATTGTATAATTAATTGTTATTAATTTTGATATTGTTTGACTTTAAATGTGTTTATTTTTCTGTGATTCTCCATTTGAAAGCAGTTGTATGTGGAATCTTGTAATTTTATGAATATACCGTGGTTACTATTCAAGTAAGTACAAATAATATTTTAGTTTCTTTACATAAGAAATCAAACACTCTTTTCAAATAGCTTGAATTTCTTGAACTTGGCTTTATAATTTATAGATGAAAGAGAATTCTTTGCCTATTCCTCTATTTGACTTCTTGGGTAGAAATGTGTTTAGGTAATGACTCTGGGCAATATTGAATCCTTAATGAAATCAATAGTCTAGTACGGAGATAAAGGGTGCCTGACAGTGCTGCCTAAATATTTAAGTTGTGAATATATTTTTGCCACATTGACTTGTGATCACTGTATCACCTTGTAGGTAAAAGACATGAAAGTTCTTAGACATAAATCTTTCTCATCATGCTGAGATGTTTCCCTGAATGTTAGCTGAAATAACTCACTTGAAATAGAAATGTCAAGTTAAGTATCATGTAGAAAAAAATTGCTGTTAGGGCTAATGTGTTCAAACTGCCTTGAAATTGCCTTTTCAAACTATGTGTGAATTTAAAAAGAATAATGAAAAAGGTACGTTTTCAACATCTTAACCACACTTAGAATTAACCCATTCATATATCACTGAGATCTGAAACAATAAGACTGTGTGGCCATTATTTTGCACATAATTTATTTTGCTCACAATAATATTTATTATGTAAATATCATATTTCACAATAAGATAGGGTTTTAGACACCCAGAATGATTTGACAAAGAAAAAAATGTATTGGGCTTTACAGGTAGGTGTAATTCAGAACTGATAACAGTTCTAGAAATAAACATCCATTACAGGCTTCTGCTTTTATTCCAGGAGCTGTAAGTGAAACATAAACCAAAAGAGAGGAAGAGAGGAGAACAACATACCACACATATCACAAGTAAATATATACATAGCACTTTTACTTACTGGTGAATATTTGATAGTATATGAAATAGATTATCACATTTTTTAAGAAAAAGGAATTTCTGTTTGATAGCAGAAAATAAATTATCTACAAATAAAAACAAGTTTTTATGTTGTTTTTAATTGTTTGTTTGGATGCTTGGTTGGGTCTTTATTTTTTCATTCCTTGTTTTGTTTCAAAGACTTAGACACTTAAAGATTTTGTTAAAAAAGAACAGGTAGTCTTCAAAATCATTGAACTTCAAGTCATTTTAGATTGTAATCCAAAATGTAACATTCACTTGCTTCAGAAACTAAAAAATACACATTAGCTTCTACTTCCAATGTCCTACTCCTATTATTGATAACATATTATAAAATACTTTTGACAAATTTCACATTTAAATATATTTCCCTTAAGTGATATACAATATATATTTAATCAATTGTTATGGAATTAAGCAAAATTATAATGATACACTATTTTGAATAATTCCCTTTGATAGTCTAAATATGTAAAAGATAATGGTGCAATAAATTATCTTCACTCCTGTTTACCAATAGATTCAACAGCAACATTCTCATTTTCCATCTTCACCTGTTAGTGAATTAGGTATGTATCCACATAACCAAACAAAAATTATAAACCAAATAAAAAGAAAACAAAAAAGTAAAAGCAGGGTATGTAAAAGAGAGAGTTCTTAAATGTAGAAATGCAAATGAGTCAGAAATATTTTAAGAAGTTTTTAACGTCAATAGCCATCTGGGCCATGCAAATTTACTATACACAGATTTAACCTTACCATGTCAGACTGGCTAAGATAAAAAAAAAATAGCATGGCTATACATGCTAGAGAGGATGTGGGAAAAGGAGAACACATGTTCACTGTCATGAGGATGGTAAACTGGTTCATCCACAGTTTAAATCAATGTGTAGTTTGCTAGGAAAAATACTAGAAATATATTTAGCATATGAATTATATCATTCCCGGGCATATATGCAAAGGACTTTGTTCTCTTGTAAAGATACTTTTTAATCCATGTTCATTGAAGCTCCTATCACAAAAGATAACAAATTGAACCATTCTAGATAATCATCTACTAAAGAATGAATAATGAAAATGTCATATACTTGTATCATGGAATTCTTTGTAGCTACAGAGAAAAATTTAGTCACGAAGTGAGCCAGTAACTAGGTGGAACAGTAAATATTATACTGATTGAAATATCTCAGGGCCATAAAGACAAATGACACATATGGTAGGTAGATAATAGCTTTGAATCTTTAGATTTGTATTTAAAATACAGTACCAAAACAAGCCATCAAACTAGGAGGGGGCTATTTGTGTATAATCAGCGGTAATATATACAATTATATACATATATATGTAATTATCACAGAGAGAATAGTAGAGGTATTAAAAAGGATGAGGAATAATAGGAGAGAAATTTTTAAGAGGGATTGGACTATAGGTCACAGGAGAAAGTGTCTGAGAGGAATAACTATACCTAAAGACAATGGAAAAATCTACATGGAAACCACCATTTTGTAAGCTATCTAGTAAATACAGTTTAAAATGTTTAAATAGTTACCATATAGACTATAGATTAACCAAAAGACAAATTCCTGGGAAACCTCCCAATGAGTCGTTACTCATGGTGACACTCAGACTCCCTAAGAATTCTGACAAAATACTTTGTTTTTGGTTGTCTTCCAGAATTTTACGTCCTGATCCTACAAACTAACACATTTCAGTCATAGGATATGAAGCAATTAAGATGGTAGTTACCTGGGTGCTCCTTCGGCCCTATAATATTCATAGTTCCTGGCATGTTTTAACATGCTCTGAGGGAAATAGTAATCAATAGTCCAGCTGAGAAACTTTCAATTTACAGTAGATGAAGAGCCTGCCAAGTTATATCCTTTGATACAATAGTGCCATGGATATTAGTTGGGTAACCATTCACTTTCTCTTTGGGTTGAAAGCCTCCTCTTCATAAAGGCACTCATGCAAGATAAAGCAAATCAGCCAAGAACCCATAAATGAGTGTTCAATTGACCTAAATTAGCGTCTCATACTACTATTTTGCTGAAGGTATATAGTTGAAGTTTCCTTCTAAACAATTCACTTCATAAGTATATATTAGTGAAACTTTCAGACTTCATTTGAGAAATATAATCTTTCAGTAGCAAATGATTAGTACAGAGACTCAAGACTAGCAATACTGCACAAAGCGAGGACTACTCGATTAGTAATGGGACATCTATATCAAACCTTCAGCTTACAAAGTCAGGGAGTACACTCTAAAAGGGACAGAAAGATTCCAAGAGTAGGAAGTTGAGGAGGACTGCCAAGAAAAGGTGTGTTCTAGATATGAAATGGATATTGAATTCATGAACTCATAGCAGATATGGTTAACTGGACAAAACCTGCCCAAGATCAAGCCAGACAACGTTCTAATGAGGTTGAGGACTGAGCTCATGAGGCTCCATCCTTGCCTGAGAATTACTGTGAGTTGAAGATCACTGAAGAAGGCTCAAATATATTAATGGGTATGGATTCTAATAGATTGCCTAAGTTCTTGCATGACCTTAGATACAGTTCTATAACAGCATCAGAAAGAAGATTCACTAGACTGCATATAGAAGACAGTAGAAAGCTGAGAAAGACGCATGGTTTACAGGAGTTAAAGAGAAATTGAAACAGATGGGGAGTGTGGGAACATTCAAAATAAGTTTTGTAGATGTTCTTAATCATTTCTCAAAAAAATGATCATTTCTCAAAGAAATGATTAAGAACATTTAATTGAGAAAGTGCATCTAAATGTATCTAGATCTCTAGTTTTTAAATCTTGCTTTGAATATCTTTATTTTTGAAATTTTTAAATTAATTTTAGTTAATAAGTGTGAAGGTTATCTCCTTTCTCAAGCTGCCTCCAGCTTAAGAGGACTCTTTCTCCCACTTATATAGAATATATCATATCGAATTATATTATTTTAAATTCTTTAATGGTATACTATTGTTAGGATGCATAGAAAAAGTCTTATTCAACATTAATTTTTCAAATGCTTCAAATTTCTCTGAAATAAATTCTTATAGAATACTTGGAATACAATAACAAAATGTGTCTTATGTTTGGTTAATTATTCTATTATCAGGAAACATTTTATAACAAAATGTTTCAAATGCAACATGGAAAAGCAAAAGGATTTGCTATTGTAACTGTGAACGTTTCCATGTGCAATGTCAAATATAAGAATATACAAAAATTCTAAATAAAAAATTAGATCAATAAGCAATACATTAATAATGGAAGGTAATTTTAATTGAAAAGTACCAAAATTTATTAAAAGTATAATTATTATCAAAATCTAAGGGTTCTAAAACTGTATAGCATTTATATTAGCAAATAATGAATAAAAATGGCAATTCAACTTTAATGTTTCTATACTAACCATAAGCATTTAACTAAAAGTTAAATGTACTCTTTTAATGAACATACCACATCCTTTTTAAATTTTCACATATATTATGAAATTGATATCTATCTAAAAATATTTTTATTGATTTTAATTGGTTAAAAGTTAAGCATATTCTTAATGAGTGATAATTATTTAAATCACGAACTCATAATACTCACAATACTTTAGATAGAACAGAATGTAGAGGGATTTTTTTTTTACTTTAATGCAGCTTTAAATTTGAGAATAACCACAATACTTAGGACAGGTCTTTAAGCAAAATGTTAAACACAGCTAATGAATCAAATTTTATCCTACACAGATTATTTTCTGCCAGACAAGTTCTGTCCAGGTAAAGAGAGATAGAGTATTAAGGTGAACCTTATATGAAATTATCAGTCAGAACATAATCTGACAACTTCCTCAGTAAAGAGACTGAACAATCAAACCCATCCTTTCACAGATCCTAGCTAGGTCGTCCTAAGAAGAAAATAAGAGGTGGTAGTGTGGTATATGAACAAAAACACCCTATGCTGGCCCTGATGTGTTCAGAACTATAACTATCTACTAATTCCCTCACTGGGTATCAAAGCACAAAGCTAATTATTTCCAAACTCAGAATTTCTCATGGACTGTGGGTTTGAGGACCTTCAAAACAACAGGAGAAACAGGTGAGCAATGCGTCAACAGTATTTTCAGTGTTTAGCACAAGAAAGGGTGAAGGAAGAAGTCTGTTCTAATTTATGGAAATAGAATTGGATAAGTAGAAATGTGTTCAAACTAGAGCCACAATAAAAGGAATATAACTAAATTACAAGGCAACGGCGTGGGCCTTGTTATGACAACGAAGCTTTGTTTGTGCTTGTAGATGTATTTAAAAGGGGGTTCAAGTAGTCATTGTTATTCTATTACTTGTTATAACCTAAGTGAAATTAAAATCATTTTACAGATCCTCATTCATTCTTCATTTCGCAAATATTCACTCTGGGACAGAGATGGTAAAAAAAAGGTGTTCAAAGAACAGGCTGCAGGTGTCCAGACCATTGATCACTCATCTCTACGATAATGGGAGAAGATAAGAAGAAGTCCTGAATTTAAACTTTGACTTAATTTTTCCTTAGACAAGTCTTTATTAGAAGAATCAATCACTAAAAAGCTGTAAGATCTGTGATATCAATGAGAGACCACACTATTAACAGATGGCTGAATATGAAGAAATCTTGAGAAAATTGCTCTTGCTTGATTAAACTTATATCAAATAGGACAAATTGTATATAAATGCATACACATACAACAAAGTATTTACTGTTATATATTGCCAATGAAGCAGGCAATTTCAGAGGCATCATTGTTCTTCTTTTGCATTAATGAACCACATAACTACTAACAAGTAGAACTTTATTGAGCTTTTCCCTTACCTATAGAACAAGGATAGTTCTAAAATTTATAAACGTGTATTTATATGATCCCACTATATGGTTGTGTACATATTATTGTGATTTAGACATAATAATAAATGATTAAAATGCTGATTACTAAGTGTAGACAATCTATACATAGCATAAAGAAATATACAGCAAAATTTTTTGTGAGAAAAAATTCAATTATCAACATATATACACCTGTTTCTTAAATTTAACACATCATATATAAAAATACCAAAGTAATTTTCTATATACTTTTCATGCTCCTAGCTTTTTTTACTGATAGCATGTAAAGAGTTCTACCACAATGTGATTCTGCCTGTTTTTTCTTTGTGTTTTTTAGATGTATAGAAACTCCTCGCAAGTATTCAGAAAAGTACAAGATGAGAACTAGGAAAAGTTGGACAGTGTGGGGGTAGGGAAGAGAGGGAGATGGTGACAGGGAGGCAAAGAGACAGAAAGGTAGAGAAAGAGACAGATACAAAGACAGACATACAGAAAGACAGACAGAAAAAGAAGCAGAAATAGATGCAGAAACAGAAACTGTGAGCCCCCAACTAAATTAACAGCCTTCTTATTGCTAATTAAAAGCTCTTTACTTTTTGCCCTCGTGGACAATGCAGCTGCTCCACATCCTTCCACATTAAAAGGAATACATAAATTCAAAGACAATACAGGGAACAGCACCTGGTTCTGAGTTCACCTGCAGTGAAGCGAGTATATTTCATGCTGTCAGGAAATTAACATTTTCAGGGACCCCCAAAGATACTTTTTCCCCCTCATTCAACGTTTTCCATTGTTCCCTGGTGGTAAAGACTCAGTAGTTTTCCTCCCATTTTCGATGCTAAATTTATCATACTGTTGTTTGCTCCACTGGCACAGACACCTGCCTGCTGCTGTAAATGCTGTGTTCGGGCACTGAGAGATTTCCCCAGGGCTTCCCATTCAAGTACTGGCTTGTAACTGTGGCTTAATATCATGTCAAAATCTCTTAAGGAAGATCCAGCCTGTCACGTCATTTCAGGATTGAACCTTCATCCTCTGAGAATCTGAAAATGTCCTTCGAGTGTTTGAAGCCTGAGCAGACAAATAAAAGGCTAACAAGTCATTTGTAAAGATAATAGCTAACTGTGCATTCTCTTTTCCCTCCTCCATTCCGTTAAGGGTAAAGAAAGAAGAAAGAAAGCAGACTGCAGGGCCCATGTCTTCCTTCTTTATAAACAGGCCAGAGGAAGCTTGCTGTGTTTCAGATTTGAGAGAAAAAGAAAAAGAAATGATAAAAATCTCAATGCTATCAAGGTCCAGACATCACTGAACCATAGATGAGTTGTCACTTTTCATGAAGAACTAATATTAAAGATTTAAGATAGCAATAACTCTACTCAAATTATTTCTGATTTAAAATGTTAGCTGTGTTAGGAGAAAAGAAACAACATCTGCTTTCATTGTATACTGGATTTAGAAATTAGTATAGTAAACAATAAAAAATATTTAAAAGTTGAGAGCATGAGAAATCCTATATCAATTGTAGGAGAAATATCTCTTATAAATCTCAAGTACCTGTTCAAATAACAACAAAAACAAATACAATAAAGTAAATGCAGCTGTGTTACTTTACTGAGTATACATTTCTATTCTACCTAAATAATAGAATTTTATAACTATTAATTAATTACCTGACATAATAAATAGTTCATCTTGAAAATTTTAATTAGATAGATAGACAGATGATAGATTGATTGATAGATGACAGAAGAAATCATTTTAATAGTTGGTCTCCTGAAATATATAATATTATTTATCCTATGCACAAGTTGTGTTGGTCTGTAAAATGATTTCTCTGAGTTTGAATATTCATGTAATTCTTGTAGTTAACTAACTATGAAAAGAAGTGTGAGTTGTAAGCAACTTGACAGAATATGCAAATTGACTTCAAAAATGTCCTTGAAAATAAAGGAAGGGTGGAAAACCTCTTAAAATATCTAAAAATTTTTAATTATTTCTTTAAGAATGTTATACATATATTTTATTCATATTCTATCTCACTCTTTCCCCTAACTCTATACATCTTTTCTCCCTAAAGCTCCCAACTTCATGTTATTTTGACACTTGTGCTTTTTTTTTTTAAAAAAATAATGCATTAGATCTAATTTGTGCTTCTTCTATAGTATGAGTCCTTCAACTAGAGCATGATTGACCCACCAAGCTTCAGACACTTAACAAAATTGATTATCCTCAACAAGTCTCAATCATTCTCCTGTTAAGGACTATGGGTTATGATACCTTCTTTCACCTTGGCCAGAATATTGACATTCTTGCACAGATCTGGGGAATGTTACCACAGCGTCTATAAATTAAGGAATTTCTTTTTATTTCCAGAGGACACTGTTTCACTCAGATCTTCCCAATGATTTAAATATTTCTCTTATATTGACCATTCTTCAGCTATGATCTTTGAATATTTGCGAAGGCATAGTATAAATGCTCCATTTGTAACTAAGCCCTTCTCTGACACGTGTTTTCCATGATCAGTCAATTGTGAATTAGTATGTTAACCACTGTCTACCACATAAAGAAATGTATCCAGTGAGGTCAGCAGGTGGCACTTATCAATGGATATAAAATTACATGATGATAGAGACTTAGATAAAGATATTCTGACTAGACTGTGACTGTCAACAATCAATACATGGAATTTTGTTAAATTAAATTTTGCTAGAAAGGAAAATTTAAATCTGAAATATGCAGGCAGCCTATAAAATGTGAAGCTTAGTTATAAATATAATTTGAATACATACATTTTGTATATATATATATATATACTCAAAAACTAGGCACCATGAAAGCAAACGTACCAATTAAAAAATATGCTTTAGTACTGAAGAGAGCTATTAGAAGAATAAAATTAAAATGATTAAGAATTTTAAAAAGCTGGCCTTGGTGAGCTCCCATTAGATTAGTCCCATTGTTTTGGTGGGTGGACGTATCCCTCGTGGTCTTGACTTCCTTGTTCATGTTCTCCCTCCTTCTGCTCCTCATTTGGACCTTGGGAGCTCAGTCCAGTGCTCCAATGTGGTTCTCTGTCTCTATCTCCATCCATCGCCGGATTGAAGGTTCTATGGTGATATGCAAGATACTCATCAGTTTGGCTATGGGATAAGACACCTTCTCCTCTGCTGCCCACGGAACTAGTTGGGGAAATCCCTTTGAACACCTGGGAACCCTCTAGAGCCAAGATTCTAGCCAACCCTAAAATGACTCCCTTTGTTAGGATAACTTCCTCCCTGCTCCCATATCCACCTTTCCTCCATCTCAATTATCCCGTTCCCCCAAGCTCTCCCCAATCCTCCATTCACTCTCCCCATCTCCCCTTCCCTCTAATCCACCCCTACACCTCTGCTCACAACTTTTGCCCGACTATCTTGTCAACTTCCAATATCCAGGAGGATAAATATATGCTTTTCTTTGGGTTCACCTTCTTATTTAGCTTCTCTAGGATCACGAAATATAGGCTCAATGTCCTTTGTTTATGGCTAGAATCTTGGACTCTCTGAATGTGGATGACAATGACAGCTGACTGAGAAGCCAAGGACAATGGCACTGAGTTTTGACTCTACTGCATGTACTGGCCTTGTTGGAGCCTTGTCTATTTGGGTGCTCACCTTCCTAGACCTGGATGGAGGGGGGAGGACCTTGGCTTTCCCACAGGGTAGGAAACCCTGACTGCTCTTAGGACTGTAGAGGGAGGGGGAGTGGGGGAGTGGGGGGGAAATGGGAGGAGGGGAGGAGGTGGCAATTTTTAATAAATAAATTAAGTAATTAAAATAATAAAAGCAAAAAAAAGAATTTTAAAAAATAATTATGTTCCTTATTCATCAAACAAAAAGAAAATCAAAGTGACTTTGAGATTTTGTCCCTCCTGGATAAAAATTGCTGAGATTGTAAAATCAAGAGATGACAGTTTCTGGAAAGATGATATGAACTGGGAAATTTCATGCACTACTGGTGCTATGTGACTGGCACAGAGATTTAAAAAATAGTCTTATGAGTCCTCAGAGCCTAAAACCAGGTCCTCCACACAAACCAGTTACACCAACTCTGAGCAGATACCAAAAGGTATTTACTTTCTTTTACTGACACACATATTGTTCAGTATTCATAGCTGCTCTATTCACAAAAGTTGGACTTACAAACAGATGGCATGTTCTTCAACTGACAAACGTCATACTTATAAACATCAATTTCAACTAACTGAAAAGATAAATAAAATTATGAAATTTATAGGCAAATAATGTGGGATTCCCCTCTGTATGCTATGAATATGTTTTATTGCTACTGGTTAATAAAGAAGTGTTGTAGGAAGCTGCTTGTTTGTTCCTGGCCAACCAGACTCCCGAAATAATCACACAGAAATCATCCTATTTGCAATACTGTTTGATCAATAGCTTAAGCATTTTTTTTGCTAACTCATATCTTAAGTTATCCCATCTCTATTAATCTGTGTATCACCATGAGGCTATGGCTTACCGTGTAAAGTTTTGTTGTCTGTCTCCAGGGGGCCATGGCTTCTCCTTGACTCTGCCTTCTTTCTCCCAGCATTCAGTTTAGTTTAACCTGCCTAGCTCTGTTATACCCTATCAAGCCAAATTAGTTTCTTTATTAACCAATGGTATTTACAGCATACAGAGGGGAATCACATATCACCTTCTTTTCTGTTTAAATTAAAAGGATGGTTTTAACTTTAACACAGAAAAATTATATATAACAAAACAGGTATCAAGCAAGAATTGCAGTTATAATATTTGTATCTACTTTATCTTGTATCATATCTAAGGAAAACTGTAACTATTCTTCAATTCCATCAATGACCTCAGATGATATATTACCTTAGTAAACAAAAAGTGCATTTTAAGCAATTTCCAAACTCTAGAACTGACAGACATATTACTGCTTGGACAATCACCCAAAGTTCTTTTGTACCATTGGAGCATCTGTCTTCAGCCTACAGGCCCATAGTATCTAGCAGACTTTTCCATGAAGCAGGAAATTTCAAAGGCAGTTCTGCCTATATTGGCAGTTTGTCAATAGCTTTCTTCTGTGTCCTGCAGAATGTCTGGAAGATCCTTTCATGAAGTACAAAGCCCGAAGGACCATCTCACCTTAGGCAAGTTAATTATTCATTTCTCTTTGGGTCCTGTATGGACACACAGCATACCATTAACCAGTCCAGGCAAAATCAGTTTCTTGCCCAAATGAATAACAAACTCCATGAGGAGCCTCTTCGATGCCCATGAAAGTACGCTTGAAGTAGATTGGTGCTGCTAGGAGCAGACGTGTCTAATTGTCATGAAAAGTCCTAAGTTCTTAAATATTTTCAATGTCATATTCTGTAGCCTTTGAAAGGTTAGAAGAATCTGAAATACATCTCTATATATTTAGAAAATCTAAATAAAATGACCACAAGCTTGACTATTATAGATGATTATCTATTAACCTATATTTCTTAATTATACCTCACATTTGTAAATAAACAGCACAAACATAATACCTTAATCAAGAGCATATATATAACAAAATTGACCTTAAATTAGTATTAATAGAGCAAGATCCATACCAATGAAATCTCTATTGCATATACCCCATTAAATATAAACAAACAATTATAAATAATATTTGTGTACATTGGAATATTTCTCTTCAAAATGCTTCCTGCTTTTTGTTGAGGTGAAGTATTTTTGGGGGTATTCATGACAACCTTTTGGGGGATCTTGGTCCATGAAACCACATTAAGTCTCGAAGGATTCTATAGGTTTTCATCTTCTACGGAAACAAAAGCAGAACCTCTTTTACAAAGCAACAAATCCTTAGACCCAAATTTGAAAGTCATGATGCCTTTAGAACATATATGCTGGTTTAGTTTAACAGCTCATACAATGAAATGTCTCTCTGTACTTACCTCCTTTAACAGTCAAAAATTTTAAAGAAAACATAATAATTTACATAATCCAGACTCTCTGTGAGTTTTCCATCTTTATGTGGCTTATTTTTCTTTACTCTGTCTCTTTAAAGACTATTTTATTTTTTAAAAGCCATTTATTTCCTTTTATGATTCTCTACCCTCTTTTTTTTCTGTCTCCTACGCCTATGTATATTTATCCACCACTGTGACCCATTTAAAGGTCTTTTTTATCTGGATTTGTTTTTATTGCATATCTATTATCTTTAATCCTTTTCTGACCAGAATCATTTTGCTGCTGCTGTTGTTGTTGTTGTACTAAACGTGCTTGACTAAGGCCAACGAGGCCCTGGCTGTTGCTTCTGCCCAGTCCAACATGGGGGAAGCATGTTTAATGCCACTGAGACTGCCCAGTGGGAGCCATCCTTATCACCTCAACCCTTGGAAGCACCATACAACATATAAACCCTTTTTATCTGAGTAAAACCTGAATCTGCCAAGCAGCACAATGTATGGCCTAGAAATATCTCTGTGTATGGTGGCAGGAATCTAACCATGTTCTCCTGCCTGTAAACCCCTCATAGACCTTATCCTGCCACTTGCCAAGACAGGGGGCACTGAGCCACAGTCATGGTCTCAGCTACTTTCTTCCTAACCCTAAGCAATCACATAAGCATCTGAACCCACAAACCCCATTCAGGTGCTCCATAGTAAAACCTCCCAAAAAAGTCAGAACCATTAATGCTTGCAAACCAGGAAGCCACCACTTTGAAACTCCATGGTGGGGGGTTGGGGAGGGTAGCCACTGAATCATGCTGAATCAGGAAAACCTTTCTATTGTGGGGAAGCCTCATGTTTACTTCCCAGCTTCCCAGACCCCCAAAATAATCACACAGAAACCATAGTATTTGAAATATAGTATTTGAAGCTTAGCCCATTAGCTCTAGCTTCTTGTTGGCTAACACATATATCTTAATTTAACCCATTCTCTAGCAATCTGTTTATCACCCAATGGCTGTGGCTTACTGGGTAATGTTCCCAGCATCTGTCTCCAGTAGAGCTACATGGCATCTCCTCTGACTCTGCCTTCCTTCTCCCAGCATTCAGTTTAGTTTTCCCTGCCTAACTCTGTTCTTCCCTACCATGCCAAGTCTGAATAAGATATATAAAGTATGTTGAGTGAGTGAGAAGCCATGCAGCTACCACAGGAGATAGATGATGGATTTTGCATGGAAACTTGCAGGTAAGCCGCAACCACATAGTGATACACAGATTGATAGAAATGGGATAATTTAAAATAATAGAGTTAGCCAGGAATATGCCTAAGCTATTGGGCAAGCAGTGTTGTAATTAATAGTTTCTATGTGATTATTTTGGGTCTGCTTAGCTGGGAATAAACAAACAGCCTCTGCCAACAGGTAAATTAAGAAAACTGGGAAATATTATATTAAGTGAGACAAATATGACCTATAAACACTTTTAAAATCATAAAAATAAGGTTTTAGATACACAGAGTTTCTCTTTGGATTGTATTGTTGCCTATTGTCATTTTTTGATTTGCAGTTATTTTAAGTATGAATTTATGAGCTGTATTATTTATCATTCAGAAATAACAACAAAACCAGTGTCGGGGCTTCAATTTTAATACAACCATTGTCTTCAAAAGTCAACATTCTTTCAGATTTTTAAAATATTTTTAGGCTTTAAAAGGACAACTGAAATAATATTTTATTATTCTATGACTATTTAGTAAATACATTCAAGATACCACTACAGCATGATTCTTGAAAATTCAAAAATAATTATATTCCAGTATTCACATTAGATTAATTTTAGATCTCCATAGTTAATAAACTGCATAAATTAAAATCTGCATATATTAAAATTAGTAGGTACATAATTTTTATATTAAATGACACACTATTTGTATATTGTCTATTCATACATCTATGATTATTTATAAAATTTGAGTTCTCTCTTGATAATAAATAATAGATGATGTGGTGCCATGCTCTGTAAATAGTTGTTTACAGAATAGAAGTAATGAGGAGAAATGCAACACATATGTATTATAAACGTATTATAAATGTGATTAACCTAAATATGTATAATTCATTGACTGCTGATCATGCAAGATAAAACACACAGTTAGGGGCTCCCTGACTCTTCAAGGAATATTGTCCCTGAGATCTTTTGTTAGAAATTACTTGTAACAGATGTTATTAATTTCATAGATAATTTGCATCTAAAACTTTCATCATTTTCAGCTAAAATAAATCTTGTGTTCTTAAATATGATTCTTTTATTCTTTCTTCAGAGTAATTACACCTTATTTACTCTAAGTTTATATAAGTTCAAATTAAGGCTTTTCTGGATTATGCATGGTTTCAACAGCAGGATGAATTTCTAATTATTTAGTTTTGTACAACCTATACTCTTCTATGTCTAAAAAATATATCATATTTTAGTTTATTCATCAATTTCTGAAAAAAGACATTCTGGGATCAATGCCAGTGGAGACTAATGGCGTCTGCCCTGGAGAGGCTTTCTTTCTCCTAGCATTCTGTTCTGTCTACTCCACCCACCTAAGGGCTGGCCTATGAAAAGGGCC
>LOEQ01004378.1:76864-98799 GCA_001685075.1 Bramus lutescens | reverse complement strand
GCCTCAAATTCACAGAGATCCACCTGCCTCTGCCTCCTGAGTGCTGGGATTAAACGCGTGTGCCACCACTGCCTGGCTTACATTTATATCTTTTTAAATCTAGATTTTGCATATGAGAAGAGTATGTTTTTGTTCCCCATCCTTCCTTGTCCAAATAATAAACATGTCTAGAATTCAAGGCTAATGTTCATTCCTATTTCCACTAACTGACTTGGGACCCTCATTACTGCTGGTCTGGTAGCACACATTTTTTTTCCTCTAACTAGTCGTTCTTCATCCACTCTTACCTTCTGTTCTTAATTAATGTTGGAAATTTGCTATTAATTGCTCTTCATTAAATCATAAGCCTTAATTACCTAATTGCACTGCTCCAAAACACTTAAAGGACTTCCCACTGTATACTGGAAAAGCTAGATTGCTTAGAATTCCATGTAAGGACCTCTGGGATTTGGCCCCACATTAACTTTCAAGACTAAGCTCTCCAATAATCACTTGCATAATCATCATTCAAACCCACATCCCTTCCTGTGTTCATTAATATGGTCTTTCTTTAGCTTTTTATTGTTTAGAACTCCAACCACCATCTTCATAGATCCAACTCTCATATACACTTCAAGATCTAGCTGAAATGCCATTTTTTACATGATAGATTTTCTAAATAAATATCCATCAATTATGCATCACTTATCAATTTGGTATGAAACACTACGTGTAAAAAGGTTTGCTTCCTTTAGAGTCTCCACATCAACATAATATCATTCCCATGAATTTACATAGCAAACGGATACACTTAGTAGTACATAATACCATCCACTTGGTATTGTAATTTTTTTGATTATACTTATCTTTCTCTAAAAGAGTGAACTTCAAATCTTGTGAGGTTGATATAAAGAGGCATTTGACAAACACATGCTACATAAATGAATATGTACTTATTTTGATTTCCATAGAGAAAGATTATATTTTTCTCATTTTACAGAATATTTCATGGTTATAAACACTTAATTTCAATTTTATAAAAAATACACTGAACCTCAAAAGAAAAGTTCATATCTCAAGAGAAAGTAAAATGCAAAATACACATCATCTTAGTAAGCCATATTTAACATAACTAATATGCCTGAAACATAAGAACTTATTTTCACTCACAACTGGTCAAAGTGTTGAGAAAAAGTATCAGTGGTTGCACAGTTACAAATAAGACATCTGTATACTCTGCCCCCTGCCAAGGCTCCGGGACATTTATAGAAGAGGGAGTAGAAAAATTAAGAGCCAGGGGTCAGGGAGGACCAGCACACAAATGTATCGACTGGGCATGACAGGACCGACACACTCATGAACTCACTTCACCTGCAGTTTTCCTGCACAAGACATGTACAAGATCAAGCTAGTCAATAGTGTAGCATGGATGGGAAGGGACTCATGAGTTCCACCTCTAACTGAGGAGTTATAGAGAGTTGGTGGCTTCTGGGAGAGGGAAGGTCAGTTTTGTTTAAGGCTCCTGGTAGGTCAACTATGCTCAAGTGGATGGCTCCATACCCAGGAGTGCACGGGATCACAAATTAGAGTCAATTTAAGGGTTATTAAATTTATAAAAAAGAGCATGAAATTAATAGTGTATGGAAGTGGTAGTAGATCTGGGAAGAGTTAAATAGAGGGCGTGGAGTTGAGTATGATCAAAATACATTGCATGAAATTCTCAGAATTAATAAAAATATTTTAAAAGATCTATGTCTTTACCACAAATACAAGATGAAATTGAGGTGAAGGAAGTATTGAATGTAGGCTGTTTCCATTCTGTCTTACTTGCTAGTTTCTTTTCTGTTTTTATTTTCATTGTGGCCCAGGAAGCTATCATGTCAAAGAAGGAGATGAATGAACAGATGTAAGAGCCATATTTTGTTCTGACTGAGGGAATGAGACAAAATTATGGTCACATACAAGTCTCTTATGTAGAAGGAATAAATTTTTTTTACTGGTGTTTCCATCTACAAACGACAGTAATAACAGTAGTAGCAATAATACTAGTAGATTATATTTAATGCAAAGCATATGCTGCATAGTATAGTGTAATTATCATATGCAATATTCACACAAGTCCTAGAAGGTAGATACTATTATCATTTCTATTTAATGTTGAATAAAGAGAAACTCAGAAGGAAGAGAGGTCTGGAAAATCTAAATTACTTTCATAAATGCATATAGTTGGTAAATAGAGAAATAAGATTAAACAATATACTCAAATATTCACCTCTTTTTTATTTCTTTTTTATTCTGCTTTTTTGTTTGTTCAAATTTGGGGTGTGTGTGTGTGTGTGTGTGTGTGTGTGTGTATGTGCTAGAAATTGAACCAAGGGTCTATATACGTTAAGCACACGTACAACCACTAACTATACCCCTATTTCCCCCTTCATTTATTTTTAATTGTTCATGAAATATCTGTAATATAAAACTACTGTTTCAAACAATTTAAGGTGTATATTTAAGAAGAGTCACTTTATTGTATACTCAACCAGAACCTTTTTTATCTCTCCAAATTAAAACTTTGTGCACATGAAAAAAAAATGCAACATTCTTGTTGGCTTCAGATCCTGGAAATATACATGTAACTCTTCTGTGCAATTCTTATGATTTTTGGAATCATGCAATATTTGTCTTCTTATTGTTTTATTTTTTAGGTCCTCAAGATTTATCACCTTGTATCAAATTTTTCTTCCATCATAATGTTGAACAACAATTGAATGTTTGTTTTTAATACATACTTTTTGCTTCATCTGCTTATAGATATTTGTATGGCTTCCCCCTTTTTTTGCTTCCGTAGACACAGCTGCTTTGAACACAGACAAAAAGTTTCTTCAAGGCCTTGCTTCCTACTCTACATATATACATAGAAGGAGAATAGCTTAAGTATATGGCTCTTTTATTTTTAATGTTTGAGAAATTGTCATACTATTTCAAAGCTTTGTCCCTTGCCATTAATTATCTATTGTTGTCACTCAGGCTGCCTAAGGGACATCAAGCAGGCCAACATTTACTTTCTATAAAAAAAGAAAAATAAGCTTGACTATCTACAACTGAGTAAATGGCTAGATTACTTCCACCTCTATGGGATCAAATAAGGCAGGAAATAATTTCATCAGAACATCAAAATAGAAAACCACAGAAAGAAAGGCCTTGCCTATGATCATTTTCTCTCTAGAGTATAGGACTGTTCTTTCAGTTACTACAGGATTTCCAAGGTCTAGGTGACACATTTTTCTGCTTAGTCCTTTATAAATCTCTGTGTCTTTGAGGAAAATCATCTCCCCTAATGTGCCTCAAATTTTAAAAATAAACAATATGAATAAGTATAGTGTTATCACCCTAATCAATTAAGTTCATGTTTCTGAACTTCAATTTCTTCATCTGTGTATCTGTAAAATGGGGACAATGGTAGGTCTTATTTAACTAGGTTGTAAGAAAGATTAAGTGAATATACAAATAGTACTAGTCCACATCGCACATTGAATATATGTTTCTAAGCGTTCATTAAAGAGAAATTACTATTAATATGATTTTTATTTCAAGACTATCAAAATGATATATACAAAGATATTTGCTCACAATGTGCCTTTCCATCTCCGAGGAATGGATGGGAGGTAGGAGGATAGGTGGAGGGAATGGAAGGAGGGGAGGAAGAGGGAACTGGGATCGGCATGTAAAATGAAAAATGATAGCTTGTTTTCTTTTGAAAAAAGAAAAATTAAATAAATTAAATAATAAAAATTGCTCACATAAAGACAAATATACATGAATTTGTTCATTTTATGTTTTATGTCTATGGGTGTTTTGCCTGTATGTAATTCTGTGTACTATGTGTGAAGAGTGGATGAAGGAAAGTGGAATGTTGATGTAAGCATGCCCATGCCAAGATTCCCAATGCCTCAGACCTATGAGAATGGCAAGACTTTCTCCTGGAGCAAGTATGGATGATGATTGCAAGTACAGAAAGTTATCAATAATAGATTCCTCCTGTGGATGCCTGCAACCTGAGACTGGTCCCCTACAGGGACCCCTAACTGTCAGCCTTGTTCAGCTGTATATAATAAACTTGATTACTCATTCAACTGTATGTAATAAAACAGAGTGAGTTTCTGGGCTATTGATGCACCTTTATTAGAGCACACAGTCCACCAGACCCAGATTTTTTGAACATGGTTTTCATTTCTTCATCCCTCATTGCCCCGCTCAGGTTAATCCCAAAGCCATGCAGGTCAAGGGCTATGTATGTGCCTGGTTCTTGTAGAGTTCAGAAGAAGGTGTCAGTTTTTGTAGCACTGGAATTACAGATGGTTGTGAGTCAACATGTGGGTGGTGGGACTCAAACCCAGGTCCTCTGGAAGAGCAGCCAGTGCTCCTAACCACTGAGCCATCTCGTCATCCCCTACACATGAGTTTTAATAGGAACTTTACTTGCAATAAGTAAGAACTAGGCATCGCCTGGAAAGCCTTAAGCGAGTTAATGGTTAAACAGTGATGCATTCATACTTCAGAATACTGCATCAATACCAGTTGCAACCTATTGACACAGACAAAAACATGGACACATCTTAGAAGAAATATTATGAATAAAAACAAATTCTAAAAGTTTATATAGTGTATAATTTCACTTGCATGAAATGTGTATGAAAGTAAACTTTTAAAAGCAAACACCAGATTAGTGACTGGTTGGGGCTACAGTGCGACTTGATTATGACAGGTGTACTAGAAGCGTTATAAACCTCAATTTTCTATATCTAACCCAAGTGGCCTTGATTGTAAGCTTCCATACCTTTTCAGTAGCATTATCTATTTCTTCCTCAATCTGAGAAAACCAGAAATAATATTCTCACCAAGGAGGAATAAACAGAGGCATTTGTGATGACTTCCTAAGGGACTGATGAAAGAACTCTGGAGGTTACCTCTCATCCTTATGCCCCCTCTAAAGAGGAAAGTATAAATAAGGGGTTGGCAAGGTCCCTCCTAACATGAATATCCTGGCACTATTATTGTCACTATTATTAAGTGTACACACTTGACTGTCCAGTATTAGAATATAACTTAGAAGAATGTATGCTTGGTCTGTCTTTTCCCAAAATAGATTGTGGTAAATAGTGGATATTTTGATTATAAAAATTATGCTTCCTTTGAAGTTTTAACTGGAAGTACAGTGATAGTATAGTATTTCCACAAATATCACAATGTAGTCAAATACTGCCCTATAAAACAATTTTTGCAAAATCTGTGAGTTTTCTGTAACTCGTAATATAATAAATGTTACAGTTTGTAGAATGAAAAATGATTATAGTGATAACAGCTGTATATGAAATTACTGAAACACTCTGTACCTTTAATAGATAAAATTAATATGTATAGATCTATATTAAATAGATATTAAAAGAGATAAATATTTATGTTTCTAAATTATGCTTTTAAAAACTTTTTAAAATGCATGTCTAATAGTTGGACATATGAAACAAAATTCAAGCAATTATATGGTTAGATCTTAGCTCATGAAGATCATGAGAAAGAATTTTTAATTTTTTACTTACCGACTGATGTGCTGCTATATATCCATGGGCACTTTTATCTGAAAAGTCAGAAGAAAGAAATCACTTTGTTTCATAAATCCTACCTAAAGTCTACTTATCTTCAATGAGAAGGAGATTTCAGCATCAAACCTATGACAAATGGCATGTTACCCTCTCTAAAATGGCTCATATTAAACCTAATCATATTTTTAGATAGTCACTTTACAAATCTTAATGAAGGCTTCACTTCAACTGGACTAATGATATAGTATTTACTCCTTTCTTTTTATGCTAAATGATTTGCTGTACAGAACCAACACAGATGACCTTCCCCAAAAATTAAAGTGTTAAATAAAAATGAAAACCGATAAGTAAAATATTAAATGAAAAATGAAATATGTACGTAAAAGTAAATAAAATCACACTTTGGAATTAACATAGTTATGTACATACCAGCAAATGAAGTCATAATTTGGTATTAACAATGGTATTTCAATCTCTACAAATAGTAACATAGATGACTTCTTTTTCCCCACAGCTGTGGGACCCAATGATAAAATTTTTGACAAGCACAAAAGTAATTCTGTATTGTCATGGAACAGATCAATTAATGTAAGGGACAAAATAAATTACTTGAGATCATTGTTCACCGATATACTCTTACTTCATGAGCATCCTCAAGGCCTAATCCTAAATGACTGACTAGAGTCATACTAGGGAAGAGCTAGAATTGTGGTTGCTGATGCAAGCTAACCATCACTGCTCCAATGAACAATTTCCTTATTTGTAGCATCTAACTAAAACAAAGCTTTGAATGTGAGTGTCAAATTCCCACCCAATCTACTGGTTGACTTACCTTGAAGCCATTTGTAGAAAATACTGAAGCCAACCCTCAATATTCTATAGATATTTTGGCCTCATAATGAGGCTCTTAGAACTGAGATTTATTCTTCACTCTTTGAATCCCTAGCATTTTCCTTACCTCCTGATGTAAAGCTCATGTATTTCTGGTTGTTGACAGTTTCTTTGGAGTCATAGAATTTGAGGACATCAAGAACGGCTTGTGGGTTCTTCTTCTGTTCCAGTTTTGTTATGTTGGAGGTTTGGAGTAATCGTGCCCATTGCTCAGGAATTCCCTGTAGACAACCAAAGGAAAAAATGGCTGCTCAGAACATTCATCAGGAGCATGTTCCTGTTCCAGTAAAGTTCTTCACCAAGAAGCCCATGCTACCTGTAGGATTACACTTGGGAAACTGAAGTCACATTCTAGATTTAACGTTAGTAACTTAAGAATGCAATCATTCTCTTCTTTAATCAAAACACATAGGTAAAACTAGGATTCAACTTAAAAAGGGTGGGTGAGAATATGATTGTGATTAAAAACAAAAGCACATGGAAATCACCTCCATATTGACTCTGCTCATCCATGAAATGATGTTTACAGCTTAGCTTTTTATTTTTCTGGCGACTCAGGGCAGACATAGCAAGACTTCTCTAAATTTGTGCACAGTATAGTATAGTGCAGATCAATGGTTGTTTTGTTTTGGTTTTAATTTTGGTTTTTAAATGGCTGGAGCTCTTTTGGGGTATGTTTTAACCAGAATATCCTTTCAGATGAAAGGAAAGCCTTACCCATGGTCAGTTTATACATTCTGTTTACAAAATATAATTTAGGTGTTCTAGGGCTTTATAGTAAGGTCAAATTTGGAGGAGAAAAACTAGAATTGTGGAGGAGCAATGACCACTGAAACACTAAACAGTAGCATTTATGCTGCTTTGGGTATTTTTCATGCAGCTTTCTCTAGGGCATGCCTTCGTCCTCTCCTCCCCCTCTTTCTTCCTCCCTAGTTCATTTATTGGCCACATAGAAGCTGGGGACTGTAAAACAATACCAAAGCCTTGTGAGAATTTGTACTGAATAATATGAAGCACAGAGGGGGCAATATTAAGAAATCCAACCAAGGAGAATTATTTAAAATTACATAGGTTAGCTTTACACCAAGCATTCAGTATTGCCTGCATGTTAAACCTGCAGATGTCCCCATTTTTATAATTATCCGACATCCAAGCACAACTCAGAAAGAGTACACCATTGCTGAAGCACATCCAGACACAATTTTTTTTATGGCTTTGTCCCATGAAGTCTCGGCAAAACAATGTGTGACGTGGGCCTCCAGAGTTAGGGAATGACAACAAAAAAGTGAGATAAGCCAAGCAACGACTCTACTGCACACACATGAACCTGCTACTGCAGTGCTATGACATCTCAAAGAAGCACTTTGATGCAAGCTTCTTTTGGGCCTGTGACGCACCTCTGGGAGCTTCCCTGGGCACATCTGTGAGCCATAGAGATCTGGCTGTAATGGACGTAAATAAAGAAAGAAAAGAAAGTTAAAACAGAATGTGGGACAACTTAGAAGGTGGGAAGAGATGAAACCAATGGGTCTGAATGGGGGATTCCCTTTTAAAGTGGGGCAGTTATGGAAATAGGGGGGTATTAACTAAACCAGGGACAGGGTAGGCTACCGGACAACAGGTTTAAGAGAATAGAGAAAACAATGGTGTTCCAAAGTTCAGACATATAATTCCACTTTGGACCAGATGCTTCCTCCATAAATAGTAATAATAATTACCATTGAATGATTGGGGAAATTACTGAAAAGCAGCAATAAAGATTTGGAGGGAGAAATAATGGCATTATGAAAAGCTTCAATATTCATTTGTAAGTTGCTTTTATAACTGGGTCATCACAGATAGCCAATGGCTACGGGATGAATTTTCAAATTTCAGTTCCCAATTCTGGTTAGCTAAATTTCCACTTCTCATTGGACAAATCTATGGCTAAAATTCAAAGGATGGCAATATAACAATATTGAGCTTGGTTTTAATTGACATTATTCTGTATTTTGTGGTAATAGTCATGGGTGGCTTCGAGAAAACTAGAATAAAGCCATCCTTACAGAGCCAGACACTATGCTTAGGTTTAATATGCACTTATATCAGGGAAAGGGAAAACATTTCATTTTACATCTTGCATGAATAATTTTCATTTGATGATATAGTTCACAAAACCCACTTCCCACAAATAAGATCAGATTTAAATTAACAGATTTGTCTATTTTACAACATCTCAAATGCTAAAGAAACATGCTTTGACCCAACTACTTTGATTTGGGATATATGCTTTTGATTCCTGGCATTTATGGTTACTCCAAGCACAGTGAAACAACACTTTTACATGCATTCATCACACAGATTGATGCTAAAGCCTTAAGCCAAAAAATTGGAACTCAGGAGCCCATGCATGATCCCAGTTCTGATTCTAAGTGCAATTAATAGCTTGGTTAATACTGTAATGGCCAAAGGAGTTATTAAGTGTTACAAATCCAGGTATGCATTGCACATAACCACTAAAGCAGACTTCACTGGCATGATCATTACCATAATCATTAGAATATTTGTAGGTATTATATATTCCCATGGAACTTATAAACTTTTGTAATAAATAGTTGTGATCATCACTAGACAGCAGGAAAAAAACTGCTGTCGGTTGAAGAATTTCCTCCGGATAACTCTACTTACCACATGACTACAATGCTGACATAATTTGTCTTTTCTAAGATGAGACAAACCAGTTTATCAATGAGACCTGATTACTATAATTTGAGCACATGCCACAATGGCACATAATCAGAAAGTCATCTCATTACTCCAAATTGAGGAACTAATCTAAAAAGTTAGACAGTAAATGAAGACCTAAGAATCTGAGCATCAGAAGCAGGAGCGCGTATCGATGCCTATATATATATACATATACAATAACAAGTAGGTGTACATTAAGCTGGGGGTGTCCAGTGTAGCCCAGGAAAATGGCAGCATGATAGAACAGGCCAAGCATTTATCTTATCATAAGAAATGATAATTTATATCACTCATACCATTTTTCCCTCTGATTGACTTGAAGCGACCGTCACAGGTCTAGAGGTCTGGAAAGGGGAGTTCTGAAGTATTTGGGACAAAAATGGCAATATAATGGGTAAGGACTTGTAATAGTTTAATAACCCAAATCTCACCTCCCATCGTAAGTTTAGTTTTAGGGTCCAAGTATATGCCCATGTATTAAGGTTATAAGAGCCAATTAGGCATTAGGGCAATTACCAAACAACATATCAAACTAGTGTTCAATTATTTAAAAGAGAGCAGGCTCTTATAAAACAACTGGTCTACAGTTCAGCAAATTGCTCAAAATTCAACCTCCACAACCACCATAATCAAATCCCACAATATGAATTCCCCCAACAGATTATGACATAATGGTATGTATGGTAGTTAAAACCCAATTCTAAATCCTACCAAGAGAAGTTTTAAAGGCGTATTACATTTGTTGGTTTAAAAGTTAAATGTACTAGAATATTAATTGTAAATAATAGGTTAAGATAATAATGAAGATAGAATTTATGATCATTTAAAAATGAATGTACAAGTAGCTGCAAGGTAATCAAGACGAAAACAAAGTACTTCAAATTTTCAAATATGCTCTGCATATGTCTACAAGGTCAATGTATTTCTAATAATTGATTGTCAACAGTGAGTTCATTTCAAATGAATTTCATAGGAGGATGTTGTTTGGTGTGGTTGCATCAGGACTAGAAAGGCTGTCTGTCATATATTCCACCTCACTCCTCTCTGAGTGGTTCACTGGGTTCTAGTTCAGACCACAGTGGAAATGGCTGGTGCTGCAGTCAGCAAGATGGTGGGGATTTATTCTCCCTTTATTTCCATCCAGAACCTAGAAAGATTCAAGAAAGGGCTAAATGTGGGGAAAATGTGGAAAGATGTCAAATTGGCAGAAAGAAATAAAACAGTGGAAGTGAACCAGAATGCTAAATGAGAAAACATTCACAGCAGAACCCAAAAAGAAAAAGTACAAGAAAAGAAAACATAGAATAACAGCAACCAACTAAAAGAAGTTTTTTTAAAAAAAGAGAAGCATAGTTGGACTAAAGAATTAAGCTCTTAAAATAAAAGAGATAAATTGTTAGACAAGACTATGAAGTTTGAGGGCTTTTCCTGTTTTAAATATCAGAAAATTCAAATCTCTTTGGATGTTTTAAAACACACAATGGTCAGATTATAAAATGAAAAAAACTTTTATTCAATGGGAAAGATGATGGTGGTAGTGTTGGTAATTGGTTTGTAGTTTTGAAATATAGACAATGAAATAAAAGCTGGGCTTAAACTAAATGGCATTTAAGTAATGTCTCTGACTCAAATAATAAAATTCATTAAATCATATCTATATCAATTTCAGCAGTCTCATTAATTCTGAGCATTTTTTTCTGCTTGCTACTGAGAACATAGAAATAATTAGCCTACACTAATGAATGAGACCAAGACATTTACTCTGTTTCTATTTCACTCTTGCACTGCTTGCTTCCAGAATTGAACAAATAAAGTAATTTCACTGAGTGTAGAAAAATTAATTGAAATATGGGGTAATATTTATAGCAACATCTCTCTCCTCACCATCTAATCTTTACCAAATAATTTCTTTAGAGGAATAACATGGAATATATCTGAGAGTTTGTTCTATTTGAGTACTGCAATTATCCAAAAAGGGAATAGATCTAGGCTTATGCCGCATCCAGATAATTCATGTCAACAATTATTATAGAGGATCTATATATAATCATATGTAACCACATAACTAACTACTAATGAATATGTGATATGCAATTATTAATATTTCTTCATAGAACATGGGGTTTGTGGTTTTTAATGTCTACAAAATATACATGTTAATGATCTTAAAAATAATCTATGTTCTTAAAAATCAAACAGGTGAACAGGCAAATTTTACAGAAACTTTTGGTTAGCATAGTTAGCCGATCTGTGTAATTCAGGTCTCACCATAAAGCCTGAATTATTCAGATGAACTGCCTTCACTGACCAAGCTGAATAAATTATGATTTGATTAGCTCCACATGATTAAAGAACAGGTTCAGACAGGGTCTCCTTACAAGAGCGACAGTCTCTGTGCCTTGGCAGATAAATATTGTCAAATAAGTTGAATTATAAGGTGATCAGACACTTTTTAAGATGGGCAGAATAATTTTGTCAATGTTGTCTTCCACTTTCTATTTCTATGTATGATTGATTATTCAGGAAAAGTCCATCTCCAATCTAACATTTTGAAATACAGCAATTCTTACTTGAAACCTCTTTTCAAAAAGGAAATAGGTTTTTTTGAATGGCTTACAAAACAAAATAAGAAGCTTACTTACAGTGAATTCCCCGGTGACTGCATCAAACCCCACATGAATCGTGTGTTCAAAGTCTGAAGGAAGAGAGATCTCTGGGCGTTCTTTCTCTTTCTTCTTATTGGCTAAAGACAAAATGTTAACATGTATTTATTTGACGTATAGTTTTGGCTTTCATAAGCTGTATAAGTGGGCTCATCGAAACAATTACAGAGAGACAGCGGGCTGGTTTAAATCTTAAATTTGAAATTTAAGACTCAGTATTTTTAGGAGCATATATGCTTTGTATCTTAACCTCGGTTAAGATGTCATTGTTTATGGCAAGCTTACTTCAGTAATTGATATTATCCTTGCTTAACAGTGACTTGAGACCTCTCAGTTGTTAGTCCACATTCCTCTGCAGGCTTGTATAACATAGCAGCCATTTATACTTCGTCAGCTATCATTTTTATTTGTTCAGAGGGGCAAATGGGACAGTTTCCCCTTGCTCTTATTCCACTGAAGTAACTCCTGTGAACTTTGTCTTCCTTTTCCTCATTTCTGATTGTCCATCATTACAAGTTTCGAGTAACAATGTGTCTCTTCATTTCCTTGCCAATATGATCTGGATTTCTTCTTCACACAACAACCATTATTTGTTTGAGTGTCATTGTGTTTGTTGGTTTACATTTCATAGTGCAGTCTTTGTCCTTCTGCAATTTTTCTCTATACAAGGTTTTTTCTCCTAAACTAACTCCGCTCTCAGACACAAACCTACATCTGCCAATTTCCTAATCTGGCTGACAGAGGTGGATCAAGTTATTATATTACCAAATACTTTACACACTTTAAGAACAAGCCTTTTATATAAGTAAAAAAATAAAATTATAAATACATAATTCATAATTTATCAAGGCTCTGAAGGACTTTGGAAGCGTTTCTATTGGATGCAGAAGCCTGTTGAAGTAGCTTCATTTATGTTGTAGAATCCAGCTTTTGATAGCCTCTATAGGTTAAGTACCACTTGACAAATCTGAAGAAATCTATAGGACATCTACCTATTAAACTGCAGTAAAGCTATACACACAATATTCCATTTACTTTCAGAAGTTCATAATCCCCCTCAATTTGGTTGAAGAGCCTCTTATTTTTTGCCACCATATCTTTATATCAACCCTTCACTTCTTTGCCATTACATAAATTCTCCCCTCTTCTCTACCAACTACACATTTACTGCATATTCTCTTAGATATAAATACTAGTCATAAGAAAATCTCTGTATAGACTTTGCTCAACAGTGTCTCTCTAGAAGGTTGCTTGATAGCCAATCTTTTGCCTTCTGTTGAGGCCAAGTGCAAAAACACAAGAAACGCAAACTTGCTCCTCCTCTGGTTTCCCATTTCAGGAAAATAATACCACTAACCATCTAGATTAGAGGAGGAACATGGTCTTAGACTACTTTTTGGGGAGAAATGGAACAAAGACAAGGTTTATACTATCCATCTCCAATAGATTATTGAAAGAAATTATTCTAAAATATACAAAAATTAGGAAATACAAAACATCATGGCATTCATAGAATGATGTATTCGAGTCTTTAAAAGGGCTGTATGCATTTATGCTTTTTCTTTGGCCCTTTTTTAGTTGTTTAGTTGTTTCTGTCCTATTATGATTTGCTTGTTTTAGATTTGTCATATTTTATTTTATTGTTATTCCTTATAAACTTGTTTGTTTTCTAAAAGAGACAGAAATGGATGGTTTTAGATTGGGGCTGGGTAGGAAGAAACTGGAAGAAGGAGGAGGAGGAGAAATCATCATAATATATTGCATGAAAAAAATCTATTTTCAATAAAAGACAAAATTAAAATAAAAAGAAACTATATATTTAAATCATAATGTTCCCATGTAACTACTAAGTAATAATCTTACATTGGCCCACATATCAGAACCAACAATTTTGGAGTCATCCTCAATTTTCACTTTATTTCTACATTATTGGCCTGGCTTCTGAAATTGTCTTGACTATATCTCCTTTTATTTTCAGAAGTCACTATCCCTCTCCTAGGCATCAGTATTTCCCTCTTAGCCCACTGCCTCCAGTGTTTTCCCCTCTGACTTATTTCTCTGTTCTGCGGTCAGGTCCTATTCTTGCCTTTAATATCAATTAAATATTCCTCTCACTACCTATGTGTTAAAATGCATGCTCCTGAACATGATATCTAATAGCATGCATGACCTGGTCACTGTTTACCTCTCCAGCTTCAATTGTAGCTATGAAACTCACTATCCACATTCATTTAATGCTTTCTAAACTGATGTCTTTTCTCTTGCCTCCAAACTTTGATTTATGCTAAACTATGGCTTGGAACATTGAATTTCTTACCTTCTCCTGCTAGTTCTGTGTGGATTACTCCCGTTTGGTTGCTACTCTTTTTATTTTATTTTCATTTGCAGTGGTGGTGATCAAACTCAGAGCTTCATAAAATGTGGGCACTAGTATTTTACCAGTCCTTATTCTTGAAGACTCTTTCTTGGGTTTCCTCCACCATGGCAAACCTTATACTATTCGCCCTCTGTAAAGTTCAATGTTCATTGCTTCACATTTTCTCAAAACCTCATAGTATATATTCTAACCTTAGCACTTATCAGTACTGAATTATTATATGTTCTTTACCTATATATCTCTTTAGCTAAAATTCAAAACATTTGACAACAAACTTTATCTTAACTCTTACATTCTCTAGCAATTGTCTTGTGCCTGAATATTCAATAATGATCCTTTAAGAAAGTCTCACCATTAACAAATTAATTCCAGAGCTATCTCATTTAAACTATAGACTCAGCTTTACACAGCTGACAAAAGTCAGAACTAGATATTTGAAGCTAATTCTCACAAAATCCACAAAGCTAAGCTTATAGTAGCCACATAACTGATGACTTGGTGACATTTTCAAGAAAAAAAAGACAGTTTTTTGCTCTAACTTTCAGCAAATATTTAGTGAGTGAATAAATAAATAGTAACTAAATAATCAACAATTTAGGGATTATGTAACTGATTTTTATTTCTCTTCATTTCTTATGAATTCTAAAATGAGTTTGTTCCCCCTAAAAAATTTTGGAACCTTTGTCATGTGTACTAAAACTCATCCTAACCCGGTTGTTGAGTTTACATTCAACCTGATTATCTCAAGGTTGGTATTTGCAGAGAACATAAAACCAAATGAGCATCAGTTTCTAAATGTAGCTTTCATATTCTTCTAGAAAAGAGAACAAATTCATGGATTACTGGCTGGACCACAAATTTAAATTTAAATGCTATTTGGCTTTGGGACCTTCTAAATGTAAATAAATTTTCCTTGTTACCTTAGGGCTAGTTAAACCATCCAAAATCTCACATTTTACAATCTATCTTTATTTTATCACCAGATAGAGAAACAAAAGCCCCTCTAGTAATCTATCATCACTTTTATACCCGATCCTAATATTCTGTATTCTCTCTAAAGCTAAAACTTTTATCATTGAGCAAAAAGCCTCTCTTCTACATTACACCCATTCATTAAATGTTCTCATCATTTCTTGCTGCAGGTTCTCAAGTTTCTCTGTATATCACTGTTATGTGGGGGACCTATAGTAAAAGTGAGATGTATTAGCCCTACCCTAGATTTGAGGATTGCTAACTATCTGATGATGGTGAGTGCTTCCTCAGATATCCTAGTGGGAGATGTTTATTCTTCTCTATCCCAATTCCTTTCTACCTGCCAGAATGGGAAGGTATACCTTATTCCAATTTATTCCAAGCAATTTATTCAAAATTGTTTATTTGAGGTCAGTACTTCTGCACTTGCCTACAAATTACTCTCATTTCAATGTGATTGCCACTTTCTCCTTCCTATTCATGCTTCCAGTCTTCCTTTCATAATTCTTAAACCAAAGATGTAAGTGGACAACTTCTTCATGTCCTTCCCTTAGGGGGATTCTTGACATTCCTCAGAACTCATCAGTGTTATCTCCCTTTCATTTTTTTTCAATCTGCTCCCTACATCAGCTTTGAAAGAAATGGATCTCTATCAGGCTTCACCAGAATATCATGGAAAATTATATGAATATTCAATGTCTGGTGTCTACTTAAAACTGACTGTCAGGCTTTCTATAGGTAATACCTGGACAGATTATTTGACAAACACCAGAGACAATGTGTAGCTAGGGTGGAGTACCCCAAGTACTCCAGGTGCTTTCATTATCCATAATAACCTTTTCTCTGAAATATTCAGTCCTGTTTCCTCATGCTCTAAGTCCAGCCACCCATTCTACTAACCTTCTAATTCTCAAGACCAAACTCCAATGTCATTTCTACACTGATGTCAATAAAACTTCTCTGGCTCTCTCTATTTTAAGGCTATTTTAACACCTTCCTGGCCTACATTCTATGGCATGTCGTGTAAATGGCTCCTCCTCTACAATCTTGGGAATTCTCACTCCAGGAATTCCTCTAACAATTGTCTGGCAAAGCGTCAGTGGTCATAATGCAAGCCTAAAATCCTTCCCATTCTATACTAAAGCTGTTGAGGACTGTTAGCTGCAGGGATTACATGGCAATGTGGATTCTTTTATCAATAAGGGCACACACCCTACTTAGGACACTAATAATTCTTGGAAGATTCTTTTTTTCTTCCTTTTTAGTATTTCCCTCTGTGTTGGAACTTTCATTTAGGCTCAGAAGACATGTTGAGATCTCTCCATTCAAAAAAAAAAATCCTCCGGCCTCCTCATATCCACAACTCACTGATGTAATCACTCACCACTTCCTTATGTGGGTTATACTTTATCTCTTACTTCCCCAACAACTGCAATATGTCTCCAAAGACACATTAATCTTTTTCTTTCCCAAGTGCCACTTTTCAGCTCTTAAACCACTCAACTGTCTTCTCAATAAGAACCAACATCATTGATCAAAGACCTCTTGAAAGTCCTCTACATAGCTCCTTCCTAGAATCCACTTCTATATTTCTGGATCATTCCTTTTCAGACTTATTTATGAGTCGTTTCCTGCTGGCTGATTAGATCACAGTCACTAGAAGCTGCCACTTTGGTGTCAAAGACATATATTAAGTCACAAGTCCTCATCAACACACTATCCCTTGAAGTCATCTCTTCAAAACACCTCTATTATTTCAACATCTACAGTATCCACATGCTATAGATGCTCTCAGCTTTGCCTCAGCACAATCGCAACCCCAGTTGCTTTCTCTTTAGATGTCATAACTTTACTTCCAGAATTACTTTTCAGAGTACTTTCTATCTCCTTGAAAATCGACCATGCTGGTAAACAAAAGGAAGGCAGAACACGAAGAAAACTTCTCTACATAAATTTACCCTATAAGTATACACACACACACACACACACACACACACACACACACACATCACGTTAAAAGCAATGGAAAGTCTGCAACCTATTCCAGTATATGTGGCATAATTTAAAAGGCAACACTTAAAGCTGCATTAATTCAGAAAGACCAAAACAGAATATTAAGCATATTTTAAAATACACACAGATGGGCTAGTTCTTTGAGGTAAGCATTTCCTTACTCTGGGAAGATGGACTAACTCTCAACTTCCTTTCATTTTCTTTCAATCAGTTAATAGTTCAGTTAGGAAACGTGCATTAAATTAGGAATCAATGTAGTGACAGATTATGCTAGATGATTCATTAGGGACTTAAGCAATACTCTAAACTTGTAAATTAACGAGGAGAATGATCTTAATTTTAAAAAAAGGAACATTATGGCCTGACTAGGGAACACCAGGAAGTAAATTGGAATAATAGAGAATAAATGTTCTGTATAAACATACATAACAGGAAAATATTGATATATGTGGTGAGTAGTCTGTGTGTACTAGAGGTAGGATGCAAGAAATGAGCCACAAGCATCAGACAGATAAACAATCTGACAGGTACAGGAAGTAGGCAATGCAGCAGAAGCAAAAGGTCAGAAGTAAGAGTGCATAGAGCAAAGAGATGTAATGTAAATGAGAAAACAACAATAAACTCCTAAGGACTAGCCTTGAAAATCAAGAAGGATGGAAAGATGAAACTGGAGATGATAGGAAAGCATGTGTGGGAAAGGTGTGTGAGCAGGTGGATGAGATAACTGAGTTTTTCTGAATGTAAGTTAGCTAGTTCTGTGTTGTTAAGGTATCCTGGTAGCACCAGGTGTCACTCAGACTGAGAATGAGCAGTGGGTTGCAATGGAGAAATGAAAGGACCTATCTATCATTGCATCTTTTCTTCTAAGGTCAATTACTGGACATTTCTTAGGATCTCTCTCTGCTTCCCTCCTTCATTCGCTCCCTTTATGCACATATATGTGCAGAACTTCCATTTAAACTGTATGTACACACATACATGTATAAATTTTGCAATTGAAAAATTACCTGAGGATAATTTCCCTCTTACGATGTTCATCACTGAGCTAGACATATAAAAAGCAAGGATAGCTCACCGGTGGTGGTGTACGCCTTCAATCACAGCACTTGAGAGGCAGAGGCAGGTGGATCTCTGTGAGTTAGAGGCCAGCCTGGTCTACAGAGTGAGTGCCAGGACAGGCTCCAGAGAAATCCTGTCTTGAAAAACAAGCAGTTCAGCTATGCTCAAAATTGTCTTATTTCTGAACTGACGCAACAATAAATTATATTTGTTTTCAAAGTAAGAATACAACTCAGATCTTGCCATTTGCTCCTATGTCTCTATTTCATAGTATTCTATGAAGTCCTTTAAGAAAACAGAGATCTAATAAAGCAAATTATTAGGCTACTTTAATTGGAGTTCCTGTGTATTTGAACTTTTCTGGAAATGACATTATCTTACTACCCTTGGCTTGGAGGTAAATCCCTCCTCATCCATTCTGGTGTGGATTAGTGAAGCCAAATAACTTGTGCAGGAGGAGGTGCCACTTTCAGCATGAGAAGTGGGTGTGGCTAGGTCAGAGACCCATCATACTAAGAAGCCAATTTTATAGCAAAATGTTCCTTCTTTTTTTTTGGGGGGGGGAACTATGATAGAAAGATATAAAAACTGTTATTAAAGTGCTATTAGTATTCTGTGGATGATAACATTCACTTTTCCTACCAGGCAACCCTTAGTGAATGGCTCATTCTTTATTTAGGTGAGAGATGCTTTTGTAATTCACGGATTATCTATAAAATGTTGCCTTAGTAGTTTGTGAGGTTTCAGATACTTTAGTGTCTAATTAACTGCCAGGGCAGTGAATTAAATACGGAATTATGGCTTTCTTATTATGTTTTACCATCATTTTGTTCCATCCTCTCAGTCACAGCCATGGAGCACAGTGTGCACTGTGCCATCCTTCTCAAGTGGAAAGCCTCTGAAGCCCTTTTCATACTTGATTAAGTATACATATCTCAGAATAGTTTTCCTGGGGCAATAATAGCTCTACAGGTGGTGTCAAAGAAGCAGGCAATCTTTGTGAAAGCAATAGTCCCAGAGGGACTGAATTCTGTCCAGGCTCTATTCCATAACACATCTGCTCTATATACAAATATCCTCTTGGGAGGGGACCCACAGGAATTTCTTACCTCCTGAATTTATGACATGTACATCTTTCCTTACATGGCAGGCCACGTAATTGTTTAGTTTTCTCATTTGGGAGCCTGGAAATGTATTATTCTACCATTGAAAATATTTGAAATACTACGTGGCAACAGCAATGGAAAATCAGGCATAAAACACTTTAATTTCAGTTCCAAATATTTGGAGAAATTGATAGTGAAGGGCTGCAAAAACGCTACAAATTTCAAAGTTTCCACATAACTATATCTTGCCTAAACCTAGAAACTTGGGCAGACTTCACACTGATTCTGAGTAGAAAAACAAGGTTCTCATCTAGTGAAGAGATGGACTAGCTAAGGAATGAGTGCAATTATGTAAGGTACAAGTCTGAGATGGGGAAAAAGTGGGTGGCCTCATTTGCTTTAATAAAGAAAGAACTTTCCCAACCCTTGACTATCAGCAACATTTGTATCCTTCTATACATTCTTCATTTGAATGTTTGATACAACACTTTTCCATCTTCCCCCACTTCCTACCCACTGCCTGTTCTTCCTCTTATCCTTTTCCTGTCAGATATCACTTCCTCTCTTTACTACATTGTATACATCTTCCAATACTATATTTCATACCTGTCTTCAATTTGACTGTCTATTGGTTTTAGTGGGAAACCATGTTTTTGTGAGTTTTCCCTTTACTAGCCTTGAAGTGGGAACATGGGCTTTAGTAGCTAGGGAAAGTGCATCCTTGTCCGACCATCTTTCCATTTCAACAGGCCATCTAGGAGTGGAGGAATAGATAAGAAGCTCTTCTCATGGAACCTAGTACTAACCCCAGAGGACAAGAAAGAAACTGTACCCTTCAGGCTTCCCAAAGGGCAGGCCAACGATCTTTGAAGAGGACTCCCCATGGAGCTAGATGGTTATTTTTAGAGAACTAAGAGGAACACAAACACTATTCTGGGAGCATCAGTCTCGGCCACCTGACTTTCTGATAGGAGAGTATATACCCCTCCATTAGTTGCCACTCCTACATATTATTGGTGAAATAATAAACACCTTGTTCTCCTGAAAGAGTACTAAGGGCCTTTAGATTTACCAGAGAAAGATTACATACTGTTACCACACTAAGTATATTTTATTGTATATTTTATAGATATTAGTAATGTATATTAACCAAAACGTTTGATTAACAAGACTATTAAAGATAGCTGAGCATTTTCTTGTTGCACAATGCTCCCTGCTCTGTAGGGTATAGAGAAGATAGAATATTCCAGGGATTAGCATAGCAATGTATTTTTCAATAAAATAACAAGAACTATGTTGTGCAATAACTCCTTCACAAACATGAGTATATCAAGTCAAAGCCTCACTTTTCTAAAACAAGCCATCTCCAAGCCTGTGAAATATACATACCAAAAATGATAACTTAACTCACAAAACACACAAGAAATGATAGCACATCTCTATTGTCAGGAATAGCATGTATCTATCATTTTCTGCATGACATTAAAAAATAATTTTCCTGACATTCACATATGTTTTAAAGCACATTGAAATTTCTTAATAAAAGTGACACCACCCCTGGCTTCTGATGAGAGCAACATAGATCACTACACAGTCTCTTTGTTCCATTGCAAGGAATGCTAATGTAGTATAAGAAGTTTGTTTCTAACTTCCATTCTTTGCTATGTGGTCCTAGACTGTATATTTAAATGCTTTAAGCTTATACCATTATGACTGCAAAAGGACAAAGAAAAAATAATTTTTCATGATATTCATATATGTTTTAATGGTGCCTGAATCACAGACCTGCACCCAGTAAGCAGTCACCAAATGAGAGATCATCTTCCATATGTCACAATTTTATTTCTATCCAACTATTTCCTCCTATGTCTCCAAGCAAATGGGGCCATCATATCATATCATTCCACAGATCACCAAATCACAAATCTCTCCAGATTTCCCCACAAACAAAATACATATGAACTGTGTTCCCTAAGAACACAGTTCTTCACACAGGACTACACACCCTCCGAAAACGCACCTAAGCTCAAGAGCAGTACAAGACACAAAACACACGAGTAGATGAGAAACAGATGTCACACAGAAAGGCAAACTCCAAGAGCACTCTCACCTGCTTTAACTCTTTAACTGATTAGTTTGGGGGGCACTTAGTCATTTTCAGAGTCCTTGGTTCTTTTATTTGTCTCATTGCTTCTCCTAACTGGTTTATTTATAGTTATGTATTTATTAATGAATTTATTTACTCATCCATGTACTTATTCACCACCTTACTCCAAAGCAGATGCCAGCAGATACACAAGAATACATAAGATGCAACATGAATATATATATATATATATATACATACACACACAAACACACATGACACACACACACACATACAAAAGGATAAGGATGTAAAAAGGGGGAAAATGAAGTTAAGAACATAAAATGGAGCCTGGAACACAACTGATGAAAGACCCTCACCAGAATTGCTTGAGAAATTTGTAACTCAGGGCATATGGAAAATTACAAATTGCAGCTTGGGCCAAACTTGCTGATGCCTGAGGCTTTG
>LOEQ01004378.1:59903-76850 GCA_001685075.1 Bramus lutescens | reverse complement strand
TACCATGCTTGCTTGTTCTTGAAACCTTTACACTCTATAAAAGCTGTTTGAAAAGCCTGCTTGGGGTGCCCAGTCTGCCTGACTGGACGCCCACAAGCTTGTGTAATCGATATCAATAAAGCCTCTTGCTAATTGCATCCGCCAGGACCTGGTTATTGGGGAAGGGGATGATCTCTCACCCTTGAAGATCCTGACTTGAGGGTCTTTCACTGATACATATATATATCTCAAAAAGCCTCATTTTAACTGTTATGCATAAACCACACGCTTGGCTCTAAGCTTTCTAAGAGTCAATGAGAGAGAAACATAATCTGCCCCACACTTCACAATGTCTAGAAAATAAAACTAAACCACTTATTTATTATATCCTTTTCCTGGTTTAAATCCTTCAAATTTTATATAGTATAGTATCATAAAATGTTGTCAAACTATGCCTCCTACATTGTCTTAACATCAAGACTCATTTGTTAGAAAAATCCTCAAACAATGGCAGGTCCTCAACATTAAAATAAAATCTACTCTGTATTTTTCCTTCTATATGTCTCTTGTTCCATTTGATAAATGAAATGTAGCTACTAAAGCAGCTTCTTTAAAAACAACCAATCAAGAGATGTTCTCTATACAAATGGAAATTTTCAAATTTCAAATTTCCAAGAATGGCCACCAAATAAACTATCCCCAATTAAATAATGAAGCAGATGTTATTTATAATGGAAAAAATAAGGAAAAATCACAGATACCCAAAAAGAAAAGAAAGATTGCTAAATTAAACATGATATCATCATATGTTGACATATTACACATTATTAAAAATTACTTTTATAAAGACTTTTAAATGAGGGAAATATTCTTGAGAAAATGATAAGTAAAAAAGAATAATAATACAATATGATGTTAACTATGTAAATATATAAACAAGTAACACACATACACACACACACAAAGAATCTAGAAAGAAGTCTGCCAACATGTTAGCATAATTTCTAGGATTTGTGATTATGAGTGATTTTTTTTATTTTCTAAATGTTTATTATTATTTTACAAATTGACACTGATGAATAATTTTGATGGTATGATAAGAAAAGGAGGGTCTATGAGGAAAAATATCACCCCAGTTACCTTTGCCTTATACAAGCATAAAAAAATTTCTTTACTTTTGAAGTATTCTATAATTGACATATAGACGCTAGTCATGGCAAAAGCTACATTAAAAAGGTATAAATTTAACAACCTAGCTTCTTGGTTGTATAAGTTGTTAAGTGCCATAAATATAATAGTAGCTCAATATTACCTAGCAGAAGTTAATTTACATTTGTAACACTCATGTAATTACAGTTACCTTAGGTTATCACAAAGATTTGGAAAGGCATGGTAAACCCTACCATCCTCATTTATCAGACGAGAAAAATTCAGGCTCAGAGGAGCTGCAGGACTGGACCAAAGCCACAGTCATTACTGCCAGAGCCCTTCATGAATCCAGGCCTCCAGAACACATGTTCAATGCTTTTTGGATTAATTCAAAACTGACTGTGATGTTACTCAAACAGTCACCAAGAAACAGGGACAGAGAAACAATATTCTCTGTTCACCCATGAGGGTCAGGGTCTTAGACAAACCTGAGTTTTCAAAGTTTAATTGAGGAAATTTTGGAAATAGAAGAGCAAAACATGGACATTAGAAATAAGGTCACAACTTTTCAAATATCTCATAAATATTTTACATGCGATAATAATAACAATGATACACTATAAAAGGATTAATGAGAGTTTCCATCATTTAAAATATAACAATGAAAGGCTCTTCATAATTTTGTTTAGATCCCTGAGAAGATTTTCAGGGGTGACACGAACATACATATGACTCCAATGAAAATGAGAGTGACAGGAAATCAATGCACAGTGGTGAATTGCTAGTTCAAATCATGGATGCAAATGTTCACAGAGTCATTGAAATCCCATTCTGAAGCTATATCAATATCATGAATACAAGCAGCATTATTTAATGACTAAGTTTCTTGTAAAGATGAGTTCTGTCATATCTTTTGGGAAGAAACCCATCCACTTCTCTATTGAGTCCAACAAAGTCATTCAAACTTTGAAGGAAACTTACCAGCTACTCAATGAGAGTGTTTAAGTATCGCTACCTTGAATGATTTAGGACTTTTTGACAGTAACTTCTTCTCATTATAGTCTTTAAAAAACACTCTCATGGCACTTAAATCATACAAGCTTTCTCTGAGGGTAGCTTGTTAGATAGAGGTCTAGCAATACTAGAAATGGTAACTGATGACTTAAAAGTTTAACTTAAGATAGTTTCTGGTGATTCTTTATGATATAGGATTCTTTATTATCCCTTCTGATAATCGCCTCTGGCATACAAGAACCTCCCTGAGGGGCAGCCTATAAAATATCCTATCACATATTAAAGCAAACAAGTTCATATTCAAATTTAGTTACAAAAAGTTCATCATTCATAGGTTCTTCTTGATGCAAAATTTCACTGACTTTAGGACGAGGTTCTGAAAGATGTTCCATCACTACCTCTTGTCAAATCTTCTGGGTTGCACTAAACCATGCTTTTGGTGAACTAACAATGCATTATTCATTAAGGATACAGTATTAGTAATGATGCACCTTCAGAACACTAGTACCTTCAGAACCTTTGTGAGACTTTGAATTGTTAAATGGCATATAATTAGCACATCTTACTGAATGGCTTGACCGTACATTGATATACGAACTGAAAGTCAAAATGTGGTTGGTATTAAAGACCGTGTTTACCCTAGGACATGTACATATTGGCAAATGAATGTGAAGTACCAAATGGATGCTAAGAACCAACAGGACTTTTGAATTAAAGGTTTTCTTTCAAGTAGTCTTGAATTCCTCTAAGAAAGCACTGTTCAAGCCATTCCTGAATAAGAGATGAAGTCATCCAGGCCCTTCTGTTTGAATGCCAGTTCAAGAGAAATTTGGCTCAGATTTTTTCCCCTGAGAAGATTTGGGTATACTTTTCTGGAGAATAGCAGTGGTTTCACTCTGAGGTCATTTTAACTATTGACACAAAGCAGAAATGTCAACCTCTCTGATATTGCTGAACTCATGCTCTTCAAAAGGACAAATAGGACTTTTCAAAGACATTAAAAGCATGCACTTTCAAGCATCAAAGATTTGTGTGGAGTCATCCATTATTCAACCACTGGGCAAAGGAAGCTAATGTAGTATAGGGATCCTTTTTTCGGCATCACTATTACAAATGACACTCTAGATAATGACACACCTTCAATTCTCACACCGCCTTTTACTCACAGAAAAGAGTTTTCAAGATCCACTTAAGTACTGGCAAACATATTTTTAGAATTTCCCTTTATAAGGTCACAGAACCTTTGAGTAGAATGTATTTCATTATTTTACTTCTCTTCAGTCCTTAGGTCACAGGGGAAAGCATCTCATAAACACACAAGAGGCAACACTGTCACTAACAAGCATTTTCAGCTCTTATACAAATTACAAGTTCATTTAACACTGTATAGCACCCCAAACTACTACTTTTACCTTGAAGATGCAGATCAATAATGACGTTTTCAAAGACATTACCTTTCTTCTCCTTTTGACCAATTTCAGTAATCCCATGCTTACTTTACTCATGTCCTTATCAATAGTTATATCTACAGGAGTCAGGTTTCAGTTTTATGGCAATTAATATAACCTTATATGCTACTTATTAAAGCATTCAGAGAACCAAGTGTCACAAAGTGGTAGCATACACTATTTAAGCAACAAGCTGTATCATGAATGTCACATGGGTAAATGATACTATATTGTGACTTTCATGCATTTGGAACTGACTGCATAGGTGACAATTGGTAGAAGAATAAAGGAAATAAAGAACTTTCCCACCCTTCCTGTGATTCAGACAGATAACACTGTGGTGACTCATACTTATTCCTGTACACTTAACTCCAAATCTTCAGTTATTGTAAAGATATACAGAAGCAAATCTACCTATACACTCAAATATCAAAAGTGGACAACTTAGCATTAGGGAGGAATTGTTTTAAATTCTACCCTAAATTTTCAGAAAGCAAGTTGCTGTTTTTACGCTCAATACAGTGCTCTTGTGATAGTTTCCCTTCATTTAAGTCTATAAATCCAGTTTCTGTGAAACGCAAACACAGCATGTATATTTTCGGGTCCCATAGGAAGTTAATCAAACGTGATCCTCTGACAAAAGGCAACCTCTGAAGATGGAGATGGAAAAATTAAACAGGCCCTGAACAACCAATGCTCAGAAGCAACTACCTAAGAAAAAAAGCTCCAAAGAAAGAATAAACTGGCCCCTTTTGAATGCCCGGCCACTGATACTTTACTTTTATCCCCTCCTCCTGGGAAGATAGAGCGAAGCCTGGCTTTCTTATTCTTCTCTTCGGGGGCCATGGGGAGTGGTTTGGTGCTGTGGTTGAGTGCTGAAGAATCACGGTTGTTGCTGTTCATCCTCAGTGGGGGAGCTGGGGGTTTTTCTTCGTTCTCCAAGCTGTCAGACATTTTCAGGTGCAGCTGATTTCACAGCTCCTAAAGGAAAGCAGTAGCAAACAGGAGGTAAGGGAGGTCATGTCTAATGCAAGCGGGGTACACATAGGTAGTCTAGCATCCCAGAAATAGCATTGCTCTCTCATTCATTCACTCAGATTTCCTGTACATTTTAAGAGGCTTCTCTTTTGGGGAGAAGAAATATGCCTCTCCAAAGGCTAACAAGACAATTTATTCACGATGAGATAACTGTGGTCATGAATGACTTTCAGTGTAAACACGCAAATGTGTAAGCTTCCTTGATTTTACCAGAGTGAAACTCTACTTTCTATTGTCTGCACACGATCTCTGAATGAACAATTTAGTTTTTCTCTAAAAATCTTATACTGATGATCATTATGGTCAAGTGGCATAAACTTTTTAGACTTTTAAATTGATACAGGCTAAGATGTTGATTGTCAATGGCCCAGAACCACGATTTTTTAGCTCTTTTAACACTAGCATGCCTTGGTGTCTGATTCTTACATCTATGTACCTGATTTGCAAAATGATTTCTTCTGTTTTTATTATTTAAAAACTAAGAAAGCTTTCTACATACATGACAGTTTCAGGAAAGTTGAGGTATACTGTGTTAGCAGACTATGCCCATCTTTTCCCAAGGAAGCGGCTTAAAAAGGTAAGCAGAATGTCATTATGAACAAAGGCAGAGCTCTAGTATGGTGAGGAGATGTCATAATTTTACTCTCTGCCTTATTTCATGTCCCCGAAAGGTACTTTAGTTGTAAAATCTAGTCTAGGTTTTAGGAATTTATGATTTACTACGAGTTTCACTTATTTATAAATATATGTCAAAACCCAAGCACATTCATGTTTCATCCAACTCAGAGGATGAAGTGAAAAAAGTATGACATCTTCAGGAAAAAGTTTATGCTCATGTCTTCTAATTCTATTTCTGGTCCTCCCCTTATAGGAATTGACCCTCACAGGCACAAGCCAGGTCCTTCAGAATGGCTTCATGGTTTGAATATAAGAAAAAATCAAACATAGCTATATATAAATTTATATAGTATTACTTATTACTAATTTAAGAATATATTAATTCTCCAAATACAACTTACCACTTGACTCTCTGAAAAGGACAATTACTGTAAGTGAACATATTTGCAGCAACAACAAAGAATATCCTCATTAAATACGGAAATAAGAAATGGTCTGCCACTAGGCAGAGGGGGTACACACTTCAATTCCAGCATTCAGGAGGCAGAGGCAAGGGAATATCTGAGTTTGAGGCCAGCCTGGTCTACAGAGTGCATTCCAGGACAACCAGAGCTACAACACAGAAAAACCCTGCCTCAAAAATTTTAAAAAAAAAACAACAAATAAACAAATGTCTTTTCATAATTCCTTTTAGTTGTAGTGATTATAATATTTTTATTGTTTTTAATAAAGAGCTATGAATTATATCATATGAGGAGTATTTAAAGTTTTTCATTTATGAAATTCTGTTTGAAGAAAAATGAATCCAACTAAAAAGTAACAAAATAAATGAAATTAACCAGACTACAAAATATAGATATTATGTTTTCTCTCACATGCAAAATACAGATAAAATAAATTATACTAAAGTAGAAGAGAGCCTTAGGACAAGGAGGAGGACCAGAAAGAGGGATGAAGAAAAGTAAAAAAGGGGTAAATATGGTCAAAGTACAGTATGTATATGTATCAAATCCCAGAATAAAAGTGTTTTATATAGTAATATATGGCAATAAAAATTTTAAATAATTTTCCTATGTTCTAAATTCAATCAATATATACTGTCCATGAAATTCTACTCCCTCCCTGAGGACTCTGGCAATTATAGGTTGTTGTGGGAGGGGCTAGCATTTTCATCAGTGGTAAAGCCACATAGAAGTTGTGCTTGCTCTAGTAAATAACGGCCCGCTCACAGTCCAGAAAGAGACTTTAGTTAAAATCAGTGAGGTACACACACAACAGAAAACACGAAATTGGGCAGATTAGAAGAGTTTCATCCCAAGTTGGAGATGAATGAGAAAGAAGGAAATGGTGAGGGAAAAATAACTATTATTTATTATATAAATGTATGAAATGGTCAATCAACAAAATAGGAGTGGGTATTAAGCAATAACTTTTTTCTGCTTGGTTGGCTGTCAGTTCCCAGTGATATGCCTTATCTTCATTTGCACAGCTCCATTTCCTTTTGCTTTGGCATGCCTTGCATTATCTGAATGAATTAAGACTAATTCTGTATCTTTTTCAGTAATCATTATGGTGAAAGCACCTGGTGATAAATGTCTTGTTGGCACCACCAATGACCTGATGAGCTCCATGTGTCCTGCATAAGTAAAACTGGAACATGAGAGACAATGAAAAAGTAACTATGATGTCAAGGTAAAATATGTGCACACTTGCTAATGGTACTAATCATTATTGTAACTCCCGTGTGAAACAGGGCTAATGAACTACGTTCTCTTGTGCGTTTAGAGCTTTGGTCCTTTTCAACTTACTCTTCTCCATAAATGATTGACTTGACCAGTGCCATTATATTTCACCTGCCCAGCTTCACAGTTTTTATTTAGCCACTGGGAAGAATTTGGTATGAGACTGTTCTGGACTCGATACTAATGTCTAAGTGTGAAGTTATTATTACAAAAATATCAGCTATGCAACATCTAGCTTGATTTTAAAAACTAAGTGTGTAAGCTACTGGGCAAGGCCTCAGTATTTAAATAGCAGTGCCAAGAGAGATTTCTGGAAAGTTGTGTCCCACAGAGATAAAGAGCTACCATTTTCCGGATGATACATATTTTCTGATGACACATCACTTAACTTGATATGACAGAAGTCAGAAAGACAAGTGTGCTCTCTTTAGAACAGATCTGATCTTGCATAACAAGGCAAGAGTTTAGGACAACAAGGGTTCTAGGGCAACTACGTAATTTAAAATACTGTGCTCCTTTGTTCTTGAGAACTAGGTGCGGTTTCCACACCTATTTACACATTCCTAATTACAGCATGTAAACAAGGAAGCATGCTTACCAATCGCTTCTTTTCAGGTTGCCTGATGACCCCGATGCTATCTGGCCAAGTATATTTTAGGTTAAGGATTAAGGACTACTTGGGATAGAAAACTCTTCTATGATGTACTAAAATCCTACAACTCAAATTTCAAAACAGCAACAAGGCATGATATTCCAGGAGCTCTGCAGAGAACTAAGCTACTTTCTACTTCTCAACAAACAGGCATGTTTTTAAAGTGTACTTAGTTTCATTGGCCTCATCAGGGTATCATCAGAGGGGCTGAAATAACCCTTTACAGAGATGGACATGAGACTGAAGAATGGATGTCCACTTACACACTGAGAATATAAAGCATGATCTAAATGCTCTTCATTTGTGTAGACTTTACAGATTTTGTTTTGTTTGAACTATCATGCTACTACTTCAGTTCTTCATCAAATTTTATAAAGTTCAAAAAAAATTATCTTCTTGACATGGTTAACCCAACTTCAAAGCAAGTGCTTCAAAGCATGCTTTTGAAAGAGTGGAGAAAGGGAAGGTATTAACAAGGAAGCCTTGTTGTCAATGTATTTTTCCCCAAGTGGGAGGTATCTTGTACTCTTCCATAAATGTAGAATGAGAATTGTAAAGAATACCAATTTACTAAGTCAGGTCCTCTTCTGAGACAGCTTTCTACAAAGGAAACTATTAATGGATCACTGCTTCAATTTGCCTATGATGTCATTATTTCCAAGATCTTAAAAGAGACTATTTTGTTTGGGATGGCTGTAGGCTTCATTTCAAGTATTATACAAAAGAACTATTATTATCCAGGAGTCCAATAAAAAAACGCTTAGTCTTACGTTTAAATGTTGTTTTTCACTTCCACAACAGAAACTTTCAAGTGAGTGGCACTTTAGATCTAGCCACAGGCCATTTGTTTCACCTTCAGATACTGGCCTTTAGAATAATGGAAAAATAGCTAACACTAGTGTACAAACAGCCACATTTTATATTTGTTCATAACCTGATTACATAGCAACTACATTTTTTTACAAAGAATTCAAATTGTTTTGTAGATGATATGTACTTTTGAACCAACCCTTGTGGAGTTAGTGTTGACATATGCTCTGTAATTGCAATTAGAATGCATTTGTTATAAAAATATTTTATTTCACTATGACCAAATATCATTCACGGCCTATTTTAAAACCAATAGGAAACACTGCATTGGTTTTTCAGGTCTTTCCCTCTCTCCTCTCAGTCTCATACACAAGTGTGAGGGCTTGTATACATGGGTGACTAAATGAATACACACAGCCCTTAAAGGCTTGCCTCTTGACAAAGAACCTTGCAGCAAAGCATTTTTAGAAGGACATAGGTGCTGTGGTGCAGGGCAACTATAGATGACATGATTAGAAATGGTCAACTGCTCTCATTATTCTCTCATTTTTCCAACACACATTCGCCTGATATCAGTCCCAGATTAAACTCCCAGGAGGTTAGAAAAGAAAGCCATCAACTTGCACAGATCTAAAAATCAAAGGAAAAGAACAGTAATCAACTAGATACTAGCAAACTTGACCAAAATGGATACGATGACATATATGTTGAATTGGATACAGCCAAAAATGCCAATTGTGCCAATTTATTACAGGTACTGTATACCAATTATGTGAAGGAGGAAAAGCCAGAAATTCTGGTCCTATAACTTGTAAGACCATTTATTAAGTCATGAGCGAATAAAATAAATATTTTAAGCGGATATCATGAGAAATAAATGTCTGTGTACTTTCAAAACTGATGTAATTATTTACTTGCATATTTTTCCTCAACAAAACAAATGTATTGTCTGCCTTCAACCAAAAGCCCAGCCTTGCACAGTTATATTCAAATGAAAGCCCCCAAATCAGTAGCAACATAAAGCTATTATCAGACATTGGTGATCAGACCAACATTGTTTAATATTCTTTGCATATGAAACTAAAGTATACACAATAAGACTGGGATGGAGCCTAGAGGAAATATCCAGGGTAAACGATAATGTTTCTGGTATATTGATACAGATACCGAAAATAGAATAGAATAATATTCAAGAAGCTGTGGTGACAGAGTTATAATAATCATTTAACACAAGGACATATGAAAGAATATTGATTTTAGGATTGCAGAGGGATAATAGACTTGCAGCATAATTCTATTAAAACATGAGTGTGTCATCTGGAAGTTCTTTGGTGGGGGAGGTTCTGTATAAAAAGAATTAGTGCTGTAGATCAAGGATTAAAATTTTAATGACAGCCTATAGATTTCAAAGTATTGAATAAGCATAGATTTAAAATTATCATATGTCTCCTTAGATAATTATATAAATAAAGAACCTTATTTTATATATGAAGATGTGATTGCTGCCTTTATTGGAAGGATGTATACACTGAATTGTACTTTGGTGGTGGGAAGGAGGATTCAAGAATTACATTTGCTGACTTTTTTCTATACTCCACTGGACCCTAAACACACACTTTCAAGATTGTTATGTAAGTGTTCAAGAATAGGCTTTAGTGGAGAACAAACCACATCTTGGTAATTAGCCTAGGCCAACACCAAACCTACTCTATTTTTCATGTATTTTTAGCAAATGAACTTACCTAGTTCAAAAATTCATGACTGACAATGTGAGAAAACATAGTAGATGATTTATAAGTTGTCTCCTTCTTCCTCATCATCAAAAGAAAAAAGAGAGAAAGAAAAAGAAGACAGTAAAAGCCATGTAGCCTTCCATAAGTCTACAAAATCTTATCATGAAAAACGTATCACCTATTACCTTGCATTTCTATGGCAACTTGTATCTGAGTATTTCTACATATGTTTCAGACATTAATTCCAATAATACTTTATCTCACCAAGGTATCTTATAGAAAAGAAAATGAGTCAAATTTGAGTCCCTAAAATAATCTGGGATAACACTGCCACGCACAGACTAAATCAACAAGGTAGAACCCATCTATTAATGATAGGCAGCTACATAAGCCCAAGAGAGGAGTTCTATCATCTTGTCTCAAACTGCATGGAGCCATTCTGCATGTCATTCCCTCTCAATAAATCATAAGCTCCATGAGGGTAAGAACCCCTCTTTCATGCTTTCATATTAAATGAAGCACTATACATTTCAGCTGTGAGTAGGTCCTCATAATGTTACAGAAATCTACATAGCTAGTTATAGCAAGTCTGGACCAAGGAAGGCACGCTTGAAAATACTAGCACTAGTCTAAAGGCAAAGCAGATGGACATCATTTAGAAGGCAGCGAGCATCGGGTTAACAACATCTCATTTTTAAAATACATAAGTTTGTAATTTGTACAAAAGCTTCCATGCTCTGCTCTGATTTGGGCCTCAGCATCAACACAGTGAAGAAGGCATTACAATCTCTATGCACCCCATGAAGAATATACAGAGTATAGGTTAAGTGACAAAGTAAGTTAAAGCACACGATCTAGGATACTTTAAACTCCTAAACTCTTGCCAATTCCCTTTCAACAGCGCACTACAACAATAGGATAGCAACATGATATATATCCAAGTAAACAGAAAGAAGCACACACTTCTCACATACATACTTTTAACCTCTCGAAATAGCAAGAGAGCGAGTATAACCTTTCCATAGCAACTCACTTCAGGCTGGTACTTACTGGTTTTATTTGCTTCTCCCATCCAAAGGCCCAAGGCTATTCTATTTATTGATAGAACTCCAAAAGGTTTTGTTGACTGATTTGTACCGGTTCTTAGATGGCCTTGTTTTGGAGCTTGCCTCTTCTGGGAGCACTCACCAAGAGAACTCTGCTATCAGAGACAGGGGTGTGCTGTTTCAGAGAGCCTCGCCAGGGAGATACCATTACCGTGGATAATTGAGGGAAGCCATTTATAAGATCATTTGATCAGGAGGAGCTGAGCTACTTGTTAGGCAGGAGATTTGCAAAAGCAGCCAGACAGGCAAGGGAGGCTCTAGCTCTTTTTACAGCTGTCTAGTTTCAATCTGAGATTATGCAAGAGATAGCTCACTGATGACATACATACAAGTACACTCACATAGAAAACATTCATGTTCTCTTTCATTCACACACGTAAATGAGGTCAGCTATACAGTAGTCCTGTCCCCTGCTAACGTTCTGATGAGAGACTTCCATTGTTTTCCACAGGAACCTGGCACTGAGACAAAGGAATCAGCAGATTATAGTTACAGATTTCAGTGTCATGCTGTAAAAATGGAAATCAGTAGGTATACCTCCAGCATCTGAACCTCATAGTCTGCATATATTACAAGGGACAAATAGTTCTTTTTCAAATAACTTCATAAGCCTCTAAATATATGCACCACCATACTCTTATTTATTATATATGCTGCATGAGTCATTGCCAAGAAAGTGCTAATGATTATCTGGTGCTTATTTATATTTACAAACTAATGCATCATTACAGGTTTTGACTCTTCATTGCCAATATCAATATACCTAAGCTAAAGTAAGAAGCATAAAGTACAAAAGCAGAGATATTTTTAAGCATGAGAGAACAGAAATAATTACACTAAAAGATACCTCAAAGGAATAGGTGGGAGAAATAAAAGAAAAGCAGAATCCAGTAATAAAACATTTCCAGGTTCTCAAATAGAAAATTTAATATCCTTGGAAACAGTCAGATGGAACAAATTAGATGCAGACTAATAGCCCTAGGGAGCAGGGTGTGGTGAGTCAATGTCTTGGGTCTCCAGTGTGCTAGCTGCTCCCTCTTACTATGCATGAATTATAATTATCCACCACAGTGAAACATCAACACATTTTCTTAAATTTAAGCTCAGAATTTGAATTGCTGAATTTCCCAGGGCTTTTTGCATAGCATCAAAACGCTTGGATGCTGCTTGTCAACCTGTGACTCACATCTCATTATCTTAGCTCCTTGTCATGTTCCTAGTTTCCCTGCACCCAGAATGGCCCTGTAGGAGCCAGATGTCAGTGCTTGTCTGAATGGAACTACGTGAGGACAGTTGAGATCTGATATTGTTTCTAAACCAAGAACTTTGATCAACTTGGCACAGTTTATATTTTAGTCAAAAGTGATTTCCAATCAGATCTAGGGGTTAAAGAGTTTGAGCTAGCAGAAAATATAGCAACTCTTCCCCCTAGCTTTTGCCTTTTAATCAAAGTCTAAATAGCCACAATTTAAAAAGGCTAAGCATGTGTTTCAGAATCTTATTTGAGAAGTACTAGGAGATATGAAATAGTATCTATTTAAAAAGTTTTCAGCTGGAGAGATGGTTCAGTAGATAAATACACTTGCTGTTCTTGTGGAGTACTGGAGTTCAGTGTCCAGTATTCATACGATGGTTCACAACCATTCGTAACTCACTCCAGTTCCAGGGGATCCAGCAGGCAAAACACAGATACAAATAAAATAAATCTAAAATGAAAATATTTTTAAGCCAATGATTCTTTAAAATACTGGAAGAAGAATGGGAGGGGAAAAGACTTACTTTTCATTTATCCCACTTCAAAAATAGTCAAATATAAACCTCTACGTGCCCAGAGTCCTGCTTTGAAATCCGTCATCTTTGCTGCCCTCCCTCAAACTACCGCCACCAATGACAAGTGCTTTACTTTGAAGAAAAAAAGGGCCACGTGGTGCACTCATGTAATCCCAGCACTGGAGAAACAGGGATAACAAGAGTTCAAGATCAGCCAATACTACATGAGACCCTGCCTCAAAAATAATATATATATAAACAAACACAACTGGCCGCAGGTTTCAGAAAGCATCCTTAACCACACAAACTAATTGTTCAGAAAAAAAGGCCATAATCTGAAAGGTAACTTCCCAATTGATTATAATGGGCTCTCTACAGCCTTCCTTTAGCTAACATAGGCTCTTCAATGGCAAATTGTCAGATCAAACAAGGCCCTTGGTCTCCTTGCTCTCTGTCTCTCTACTATTTGAGTACAGAGGCCACTGTGCACTTACAGTAGATATGGCTTGTGATTGGTTCCTGATAGAGCAGATTCTTACCGCAGCTCTGTTTCCCCTGTGTTCACACACATATGAAGAAGAGGCTTCTAATAAATTTTAAACCATTGCCCTTAACAGGAAAACACAGCAGTTGGTGCCTTATTTTTGTTACTCTGAGTTGACTTTCACTTCAGGAAAACTTGGGACAAAAACTTACTACCCGTTGAGGAGCTAAATATCATGACGTTACTATTAAAGACCCCTATGTAACCCACCTGTGTACACTCTTATTCATTTAACAAATCTTTATCAGTACTGTGTTCCAGGTATCGTGCTAGGTGATAAGCATAAACAAATAAGTATGTGGCCCTGAGTGGCAGTGGCTGCATATGATCCTTAAACACATACGGAATGTATAGACAATATAACTACCAAGAAAATAATAGCATACAAATATTAGTTACTGTTTTTAAAAAACACGGTCTACACTTAAATCCGCATCCACGCCACCAACCTTCCCCTGTCTGTGGTATGGCATTGGGTATAGGGAGAATACAGAGATGCATCAAGACCAGTCCTTGTCCTCAAGGAAGGTAGAGTGTAGGAACACAATGTGATGCAATGCAGGCAGGCATAGGATGCTTCATAAGGAAGGACTAAGAGAAAGCAGGGTTTAATATTCCCAAAGGACCAAGAGGATGAATAGTGTTTGACCAATGTGTAAGAGTTTACCAGAATTTGAAAAGCAGGAATCAGCATGCTGTTGTAAGATAGATTCTAACAAATGACTACTCTCACTACATTAGCTTATTTTTTTTTCTCCGCCTTGGGTTCTTGTTTACACTGGACTGAAGGATGTTGGTGCTACATGAGGAAGAAGAAATGTCAAAACTGCGTAGAAAGTAGTGTTTTTAAGTGTGAGGTAGGACTCTGGTTCCAGATCACTTACAAAGGAAGAGACCAATGTCTGACACAAACATTTTAGTACTGAGTACATATATATGAGCAGGGCAGGCATCTGGGGAAAGTGTTATTAGTGACATAATGCTTGGAAAAATGAACTATTCTTTTGTGTTACTTTTAAAATCTAAGTTATGCTGCCTTGTGTGGCTTTCATTGGGAGGTAGCTTTTTAGTTATTAGCTCCTTTTATAAGCCAGAAAAATATCCCTAAGAAGAGAAAACAGACTGACTGTAGCTCTACATCTGGATTATCCTACAATGCTTAAAAATCATTAAATATTCACAAATATATTCATTCATTCAGCATTTCCATGGCTGTGCTGTGCCCACTGAAAAAGCTTGGGAAGGAGAAAACGGTTAGCTAAGACTACCTAGGTGAGCAAGTAAGAGCATTTTCCCTTGAAGAGACTCAAAAGGACAGTCATGACAGCTTAGTTCAAACAGGTTGTCATTGTAGGAGAGCAGGGGAGGCTTAAGAAAGCAAGTTACAGATGAAATATATTTGAATTGAATGAGGGAGAGCAAGCAGCCAGACCACATGAAAGACGTATTTCAGGCACAAAGAAGAGTGTGTGTTCATGTTCAGAAGAGATCAGAGGAAGACGGGGAAACATAATGTGGAGAGAAATTAAGAAAGATCTCATATTCCTCTCTATTTGGTTTGGTCCCTTCCTGCCTACAGAAAGATGTTTCAAGTAGTGAACTGGCACGATTTGCTTGCATTTTAGGACTAATACACAGATGTCAAAGTGGCAGATAGCTAATTGAAGACAGGAATTTTTTTTTAATTCCAGGTAGTAAAAATGAAAAAAACTTTTGAAGTAAGATATTATGATGTTATGTCAGGGAATAAGAAACACAGGTAATACAGAAAAAGTAAGGGAGGAGACAAGAGATTCCAGGAGAGATGGGCACGTCTTTTGGAAAATGACCAGCAATAGTAGTGATGCTAGCTAGGCCTGCCTGGTGAGATATAAATACATCCTGTTGTCCAAATGGAATCTGAATATATCCATCCCCCTGGAAGTACAAAAGGACATAGGAGGCCTCCTTGTTTTATAGCCATGAGATTGTGTTGAAGATTTCAACTGGAACTGTATTTCAGTTTTTAGGTTTATGAAATGAGGATAGTTAACCAGCTTAGACAGTGGGAAATAAAATACTGAATTTGGTGTGACGATAACACATGTGGTCTCATTGGTGTTCCTCTGCATGGCAATCACTGGTCTATCAGTAATAACTGTACTCTTAAAAATAACAAATTGTTCTCAAAGTTTTTGGCCAGTGGAACATTACTTTTAATGAATTTTAATGAAAATGTGTCTAAATTTATACAAAGGCTCTTCTGAGAAAGACAAAAATTCTAGAAAAACACTTAAAAACAGAACTCAGATGCATAGGGATAAGACAAAAACAGTGACCCATTGGAAATCTCAGTAAAAGTGAATCTAGAAATGTCTATGGAGAAGCAAGACAAATAAATGTGTAAGCATCTTGCTGTTGAAATCACAAGTATAAGAACAAGTTGAAGCAACTGCAATTCATGATAGAAAAAAGATATCTTTAGCTATGTATCTTCTCAGTAGAGATAACATTAAAACAATAACAATGGAAGCATAGTTGTGACACATTGGTTTAGTTTGTGAAATTATTCCAAGAACAGCTATACATATGAACTCAAGATTTTATCTTGGAGGCCATCAATATGAAGAAATGTGTAACTGCCGAGAATGTGCATAGAGCAAGAGAAAAAAGAAGCCCTCTGCGGAGCACCAATGCTGAGGACCTGGAAGAGGAGCCAGGGATCACAGAGAAAAATCAGAGATGTGAGTTGTATGAGGCCATAGAAATGAAAATGAGAATACTTCAAGTGGAATGTATTGATCATGATGCAAAGTTACAGACATGTCAGAAATGTTCCTTTCTATCCCCTGGCATTTCTACAGCGTTTATCTAGTGCATTCACTCGTTATTTTCATATTAGAAGCAAATGCCCAAGCGCTCCCACAAGTCCATGGATATACTTAGAAATATTTTGAGAATTCTACCATTCTACAGTTTGTTGCAACTGGAGCAACATGAAGGAAACCACGTATTATACCTCAGGAAGCATTCTTCTTGGTGGTAGATATTACCAATGCAGCTATTACTACTCTGTCCTGTTCTGAAGAATACTATATTGAAGCCACATTGATAGCAGTCTTGCACTGTCCTGGACATTTTGTTAGGTGCACAATAGGTTGCAGCTAACAGATGAACCATGGCTCACATTTACGTATTTTTTTCCCATACAAAGAAATAGTTTCTGTTCAAGTAGCTCCCATTTGGTAACTATAGCTCCATAATACTTTTCCATGTGAAAATGTAAATAAATATCTATTCTGGCCTGAAGCTGGCTCAGCCCACACTGCTGGTAGTGATCTGCACATTACTGGATCCTCCACAGC
>LOEQ01004378.1:47229-59862 GCA_001685075.1 Bramus lutescens | reverse complement strand
CATCAGAAGCATGTAGAGATGCAGTATTCTATATGTGAAAGGTGCTTCAAAATAATCAAAGATATCCTTCTACTAAACAGTTTGCCATTTCTGCTGCATAATTCACACGCTATAAATACAATTATTACTATTTTTTGAGATCTTATAATATCCTAGGTAGTCTGCTAAAAGTTATCATGTATACAACTTTACAACCTCCTGTCCATGTGACTCTGAAACCTATGCTCTGGTTTTTATTTTGTGTTCTTCTGCATGCACTGGAGGATCAACCCAGGGATTCATGAATACCAAGCAAGCACCCTACCACAGAGGTCTTTCTCAAGTCCATATGTTCTTATTTAGACCTCATTAGCTACAAAAAGTTTCAAATAGTTTGGTTTTTCTCAGCTAATCATTCTCTTTGCTTGGTCGTGAATGTCCTTACAGTTTCAAAGTAAGTAAACTGCACTTCCACTGTGGTATTTGAGACCAAACCTAAGGAAAGAGAAAGTCCTCTACCCACAAAGGGACATTAATGTTGAGTCAGGAGCAGAAGTGTGCTAACTATCGATCCTACCAGCATTAAGGGTCTCTTCTATGTTCCCTCGTCACTCTCTGTAAAAAGCAATTTAAGGTACTATTATTGAGGGATTGACAGATTTCTAAGAAGCATTTATATCACTGTATCATATGTGCATGAATTGGAGACTCTGATGAAGTGGCATGATAAGCATGCCCTAGTGGCACAGGGATTGAGGAAACTATGGGGTAATCATATTTGTGCAATTGTCTCTTTGGGTAGACATAACACTGACAGCTTTTGGCTAAGCTCAAGTAAAATATTCAAAATATGTCAATTAAGCCCTGAAATAATCAGTCTGGCTGCAAAGGCTTTGGCTCCACACCATTTTTCTGCTGTCTGGGAGCTCTCTCCCTTTGATAGTGCCTTTCAAAGGCAGTGCAGAGATAATAATAGATAATAATCTCCCATATGTTTATTATTGGGCAGACATTGAACTATTTCCTTAAAGTATCTTATTTCATCCTCATAAGAAATCCATTTTACAGATAAAGACACTGAATCTTAAGAGTGGAGTTAGTACTCAAATTAGGTTACACAACTAGAAAGTGGCTGAACATGGATTCCAATGCTTGTCTTACTGACTCCTAAGCTGGTGCCTTCATCATAACAGAGAAACCGATTATGATGATTTTGAGGTGTAAACTATCATGTAAATTCTGGAGTGGCAAACTTCTCCCATAGTAATTCTCATTAGATTGATGTGAGTCCAGGCTGGAGCATAGTTTCCCTTCTTAAACCTTCAGCTCGTCCCATAAATATTATAAATTGCCTATGGTCAATTTCAGGTACCAACAATAAATGATCAAATATAAAATTGTCAGACTGTTTCTTAAAAGCTTTCTCCAAAAGGAGGTGATGGCTTAATCTTGATCAAGTACAATGCTCTCATTAAGGTTTGTAGCGCTCTTTCTACTTTAGGCCCAGTGACACAGGGCTCTGTTACACAATCTTCTGGAAAGATGGCACAGCCCAGTGTTGAGCAAGATGTCTATGAGAAAGTTGATTTTGACAAGTGGCTTCCTTGAATCCTTTCTACAGTTCCCAACCATTTGTTGGCCTTTCTTTCAGTCCTTTGCAACCTGAAGAGCAGTCGATGATACAATAAAGATACCTCTGATGCCAAGCTTCAAGACCTCTGTCTTTTTAATGACTGCTTCATGGACTTAATCCTTTCTTATTTTTTTAAAAAAAATATTTATTTATATTTATTTATTATGTATACAATGTTTTGTCTGTATGCCTGAAGGCCAGAAGAGGGCGCCAGACCTCATTACAGATGGTTGTGAGCCACCATTCCTTTCTCACACAAAAGAAAAATATCACTCAAAGGCACAGTATGTGTCCTTCACCCATTTGAATCTCTCTCTGGGCCTGAAACCACATAGAGCCAGATGATACTCTGATCTGATACACTATCAGAATTCTAAGATGGGGAAAATGGAGAGACTAGATCCTACTGACAGATGCCTAGCTTCTCCTTTTAGTTCCTTAATTGGGTCACAGAAGTGGTTCTTCTAGGTTTAGCTTTCTGCCAGCAGGAATTTGTAAATGAAAACTATGATGGAGTTACTGCTATCAAAGACATTTTCAACTTAATGATTGAATCAGAGTTGAACGATGATCCCAAATGAAGGCTCTTCTTTACGGCATGAAGAAGACATTACATTATTTTACACACTCACTTGTGCTCTTCACCATATCAAGTGGTGATGCAAACATTATTTTATGCTCACTTTTACTTCAGAAAGACTCCAGTGGAGGAAGCCATGCACCAAAAAGGTTACTGCGGGGGTGCACTTGTGTTTGTAAATCTCTAGGTCCAAGTTCACCTTTCACAAGCTCACTCCTGGGCTTGGGTTCCTTTTGACTCTCTTGGAGGAAATTCTGTAGTCTGTCTGGAGTGCAAGGAACTTCCATCAGTTTCTCTTTACCTATGCCTACAGAGAAATCTCCTCTAGAGACTCGTTAGTAACAACTGTTGAAATTTCAGTGCGGTCTGCATACGTGTCTGCACACTCACAGTAGAAATGTATTTTATCATTCAGCTAGCTCATTAACCTTTCCTTTTTCTTCTTTTTTTAATGAAGCAGAGGTTGAGTTTATCAAGATGTATTTTTAACATACATTTTAAGTGCGAGTTAATCGAAAGAGTGTGATCAGGGAAAGAATAAAACCCAGTTCTGAGTGTGGGTATGGGCTTCAAAAGAAAAAAAAATTACCTTCTTTTCCTTTGTTGAATGTCATGATCTGGGTTAACAAAGCATCAATGTGTGGGAGGTAGATATGGGATGCCTAAACAGAGCAGACCTGCCCTTTCCATGTGGATAACCAACAGGCAATTTTATGTCATAAGCATAAAACCATAGATGTGTTATTATTTGTAGCACAGCCTTAGGAAATAGATTGCTCTCTTACCCTCCCCCAAGGAGAAATAAGATAAGTTAATCCCTCACCACTGTCACATGGGATTGGTTAGTGTTCTCTTAGAGCATACAACATTGAGAAAGCGTGCAACTACAAAAAAATGGCAGTTTGCAAATACATATAAAACTTTCAGAAAATATATATGCAGTTACATATGAGTGTGGATGACTACCAGTGTATGTGAATCAACGTAGATAGATGTAAGTCAAGGTGCTCATCTTGGAGAGGGAATACAGGTTAGTGCCAATATGAAGATATATATTGGCAATGTACCCATGCAAGAAGCTGAAGGTTTGGTGTAGTGCACAGAAACTCTGCGACTTCTCAGGCATATGGATCAATATGAGTAAGTGTTCAATTAATGTAAGTGAGAATGCGGTAGGATGAATATCTGAATGAGTGTAAACGCCAGTAACAGCTTGTCACGTGTGGTGTTAGCAGCCACTTGTGTGAGTATAAGCATGCATCTTTGTAAATTAATTACTGCAATAGAAATAATTTACCCCATTGTGGTGCATACCAATAAAATGCATATTAGTGACTAGGAATGCAGTGCATGTCACTACATGTACACTGGTATAAACATATGTAATAATGTGAGTGGGGTATAGCCATATGAGATTAGTAGAATGGGAATGTATACAAATACCAGTGTGTGTGGTAAGTATAACAGTGTTTGTGCTAAAATGTGCAATGGTCTGAATCGGGATTTGCATGCAAGATGGTATACATGTAAGAATGTAAGGGAGGGGTTTTATGTGTTCATAAGAATGAATGGCAGTGTATAATTTGGAGTGCGTGGTTCCAAAAGCAAGAGTGAAGATTTGAAAATACATTAGTATCAGTATATGAATGAACATGACTATGCATTAAGTGTGACTGTATTTATGAATTTTGTATGAGTAATGAATTAGAATATGTGTATGCCAATGTGTGTCTGTGTGAGCATATTTGTACATAAGTGACTTCATAAAGGGAAAAGTTGATGACATCAAGTGAAATGGCTGTGGGAGGGGGATGGAATTGGGAGGGGGCAGGAGGTGGAAATTTTTAATAATAATAAAAAAATTTAAAAAAAATAAAATTAATTTGTATATAATTGTATTTCAGGTCATGTGTTTGTCTGAAGGTATAGTATTGAGCTGGATAACTAGATGTCAGTGTGAAAAGAGAGGGTAAGAGTGACGATGTGTGCCAAAATGCTTGCCTCCGTGTCTAATATGATTCTCTACGAACATGATGAGGGATGGAGGATGGCTTCGGGGCTGTGCAGATGAGCAAAAGCATAACTACCTGCACAATAATGCAGGGAAGAGAATGCAATAGTTCAAAAATACACAAGAGGAAGCGGATGAGATATGGTTCATATCGCTATCATCTGTACACATGAATTATATGAGTATGTATGTACACTTGGGTGTCGCTGAGTTGTATGTGGCTGTGAGAAAAAGTGATAATATCAGTGCAAACATACAACACTTTGTGAAACTGATGTGTTGTATATGTCTGTGACTAGGTAGAGAAGCTTGAGTTGGGCAAAGGGGAAGTTAGGGTATGCCTGGGCACAGAGTGTTTGATTACATAGGTGTTAGTGGGTATGAGTGATTATATCCTCTATAATGTAAGTGAATATAAAAGTGTGCAGAAATGTTAAGAAAGGGTACAAAGACGTGAGTGGGTAAGAGCATTTGAGTGGGGGTATAAAGTGTATATGCCTCATAATGAAAATATGAATATATGAATATGGGTATTCAGCTGTGTATGATTTGCGGTATGATTATATGTGAGAGTGAGGAGGTGAGAATGATACATAAGGATGAGCCTGGGGGAGAAAAGGGACTGGGTGAGTATGAATAACACTGAATACTAGGAAACTCACCAGGAAATGTCTTTCCTCCCAAAACAACAGCGTTGTTCTAGTTCTAGACACATTACTGAGCCCCTCTAAACCTCTATCTATTTTATCTATCTATCTATTTTATCACTGATAAAAATAACTAACCCGATCTAATATCACTTGTAGATTCAGAAACAGAAATGGAAGCATGAGCTAGTTGAGAAAACACCTACTTTGCAGTGTTAATGCTGGAGCAAAGGGTATCATCTATCTAAAGTGCCTAGCTTGGAGTTGGTAACAGTAGGCAATATATAAATTTTATTATGGTAGCTGTCACAGAAAACCCAGGAGACATCCCCAGGCACACTTCTTATTTTCGTCAGTTCTAATTACCTTCTGTCAAAGTCTAGAGAGGATCTGGGACCAGACCATCTCCAGAAAGTTGAATGCATCAGAATGGGCAAAGCTGTAATTTCATACCTTCAGTTTGACAGCCAAAACTCTGGTGCTTTCCTTTAATGAGAAGGCATCACATAAACACCTGCTGCTGAGATGAAGTCTTGCCATCATCTAGGCCCAAGATATGCTCAGAGTGAAAGAGAATTGGGTTGCATATTCTTTGTCCTGTTGAAATTCTTTGGGAGGTGTTGACTTGGGCAACAGGAGAGATGCCTAAGCAGCTGACAAAGAGGCAGACAGTGAACCAGACAGAGAGACTCAGAGACAAGAAGTCATTAATAGGCAACAAGGCTGCAGGGACTAACATAGACGGGCAGATGGAAAAGGCAACAGAAGAAGCTACTGTGACTGTCTGAGAGACAGACAGAGAGAAGGGCAGATAACAGGCAGGTGCAGTGGAAGAAAGACAGGTCCAATGTGCAAAGCTGCTGGGGAACTGCTGGTCACTTGTAAAGCATGGTGAAGATGTGTAAGACTACAGGCCTGCCCTTGATAACCCAGTTTATCTGATCAGAGAAATGCTCCAGAAACTCTTCAAGAATGTTTCATGATGAGAGAAAAGCAATGCATGCCACAAACTCATGCCAGAGAGCTGGGAGAGGGAGCATGCTTTTGCCGCCTTGTTAGGTGGGAAGGTAGAGAGAAGGTGCCACAAGATTTTAGCTGAGCCTGCCAGTCCCAGAAGCAAGGAAGAGTGGGTTGGGAATACATTTGAATACGAAACGAAATTAAGATTATCGGGCAGTGGAAACCACAGAAACTGATTGGAGGGTTTGTGACATGTGGCTGAAATGTCACTTAGATATCAAGAAAGAAGAAAAAGAAATGACAGCTTGACGGGAAGTGTTTTCTGTGTTGCACGGATGCTCTTAGATGGTGCATGACATTTGCAAAGGACTCGGCAATGACTCCTAACGGTGTTTCTCCTCCCCACCTCAGAATGTAGGTGAAGGCTGTCATTTCAATATTAGAGATGAAGAAATCAAGAGACAAGGGACAACTATAACAGACTGAACACCTCAGAAAGTAGGGTTATGTCCTCAGGCCTAACTGGTGGGTCCTGAGCTCAGATGAAAAGGCAACATTTATCTGGGGTTCAAATATCCCTCACTGCACGCCCTGAAATCCTTCACTCACCTCACACAGCCACCACCGCAGGGTCTCAACCCAGGTGAGTGTTGCTCATGAGAAGGGGCTGTGCAGGCTTCAGCTCTGACTGACTCGGTGCTGTGCACACCAGCTCCCACGAGACGCCAGGGCTTAGTGGGCTGCTCTTTCTTGGGGGACCATGCTGGGAAAAGCACTTTTGGGGAGATAGAATCCTTTCTACACCAGTTACTACCCCCTCATCCTAGCCACCACCACCATATATGTTACACACACACACACACACACACACACTCTAGAGTGGGATATTTCAGAAAATCATTTAAGAAGACTAGTGAATCAGAGAGGTAGGAAATGTGAACACATATTTTTCTGGAGGATTTTGGAAAAGGTACTCAACTGAGGGTTGAGAGATGGGAGAACAGATTAATAATCGATGCTTGCTCTCTCACCCTTCTGGACCTACTCACTTCTTGACAGCTATAAAAGCTTCTTTAGTCCTTGTGGACAAGTGTTAGAGGGGCTAAGTCAAATAAGATGCATGTGAAGAATCTACACGACTTTCAGAATCAGGAGTAAATTTGTATACTTATCAGAGATGGCACAGTCTGGTGTACAGAGATAACACCCACTGAGAAAATACGTGTTGCCCAGTAAAGTACCACTACGATTCCATACTTTCATCACTCGATTCTGCATCTCTACCCCCATTTCAACTCCTTTACTCACCAACCTCTTTCTTTGGGTGGGTATCTGGAGAGAGAGTCGTTTAGGCAAGAACACTCAGAGTTTCCTTTTGCCTCATACCTGTGGAGGTTCTAAACCGCTGATGACCTTAATTGAACCTTCTAGCCCGTCTTAAACAACAACAACAACAAAAATGCCTCCCCACAGATTTTGCCAAATTTCCCAAAGAGGATATAAATTATTTGTTTTATTTTTATGACTATTTACCTTGCTCGCCTCACAGAGCTTTCTATATTTAATTGTGATAGAAACCTGATTCTCTCTTTCCTCCTCTCTTCCCTCCTCCCCCATCTCATCTTGGAGATGGTAACCAGAAACATGGTGTCTTGCATGCTAGGCAGTCATTCTACCATTCAGTTATTCCTTCTGCCAGAGACAGGGTCCCTTTAAACTCTCAACTTTCTGCATTTTCCCACAATCAATTGAGACTCCCCAGGGAAAGGCTGATTTCCCCTTTTAGGACTCCAAGCTCTACAACCTCTATGTACTTCTCACAAACACCCCATCCCACAACCACATTGACCCTGCAAAGAAAGCAGCAACTGCATGCAAATTCAAATAGAGCATGATCCAGGCTAACACTCAGTTATTAGAGGACAGCAGAACACAGAGCTCTAACCCAATCAAATAGATTGATGGGTATTTAAAGAGAAAGCAAAATTGAAGTCTTGGGAAGCCAAGAAAAGTCCCATGATCTCCAATTCCACCTCTTAAGCAAAAGGGATATGCCATGTCCTGGGCTTGCCTCTTCTTCAGGTAGATTCTAGATCACAATTGTCCCCTAGCATCTGAAGCATCCATGTGTATTCCCTCAGTAGCTATCCAAATCCCTCCCACTGCATCACTGAGTGATGCCGCCTCCTCCCTCTCTGCAGTAGCTCAGTTTGCCAGAAGGTGAGGAGAGGTGGGGTGGTAAGAACTGTCAGAACTCCAGAAGGGGCGAGGTTTGAGGAGGGTCAGGTGTGTGCACACACACACACACACACACATTAGCCTGTACTAACCAAAAATTCTCATGTTTCTAAGTTTTCCTTCAGTATACCTCACTTTTCCCACATACCTTCATATGGAACATCAAACGGTAACTTCATGGCAGTTTGCCTTGAACCCACCAGTTGTGTAGCTTGAGCCATTGCAGCACCCAACAGTTGTGCATCTTGAGCCAGTGCAGAAGCAATTGGCAGGTCACAGGGTGGTGACACCCCTTGCATACTGGGGGTATATTTTGAGTATAGCATGTTTTGTATATGAACAAAAGATGGGTCGTGTATATCTGTGCTATTCCTTTCAGTCTGTTATAATATGTGTATGTGTATATGATTTGTTACATCTATACTATGTTGTGTTATATGTGCAGTGCTGTGTTTATATCATGTCATGTATGTTTATCTTGTCAGCATGCTATTGCATATGCACTATATTTCTGTAATGTGTTACATATGATTATATCTCTATCATGAATGCTACATGCACGTATGCCATATGTCAAATTTGTAGTGTGCAGCATATATGTCTATGCCATGTCATATACATCTGTACTGAGTGGTGAGTGTTGCATAGCTGTAGTATACAGTGCATTGACACAGCCTTTGCTTTCTTCCTGTAGATCAGCCTCTTGTTGGAAGCTGGGCAGATATGGATGCATACATCTTATACATAACTAATTTCTCTTTCCTTGCTGCATTTTAGATTTTTTCTCCCTGGAATCTCTATCTGAGTACTAAAACTATCACCTTGGGATGGAGATCAAAGGAATTTGTGACAATTGTGCCCTTTTCCACAGAACCATTCATGGCAAACGTCTTATACAGCATTAAAGATTTCTGAGGAAAGCTCCTGGATCCTTCTTCAGGCCCAAAGAAGATAAAGTGCAAGGGAGAAAAGAGTGAGGCCCCTCTCTCTAAATCTGCTCATACTAGAGAAGAATGCTATGAACGGAGCCTCACTTCTCTGAGTTTCTCCTTCAATCTTTATAGGAGTGTGCCTTTGCTTGTCAGGCTTGTAAGCTGCTTCAGAGTACTGGTTTCCAGGCTGGATCGTGGGATGGCAGTGGGAAGCTGAGAAAAATGTGCCTCAAGTATAGTCACTAGGGGGCAATATTGTGCCGTCAGAGACAGTGGCCTGTTTAGGGTGCACAATTCCAAATACTTCACATGGCTCTGTTAAGAGATGAGGGAAAAGAAGCTGCCTTGTGCCAAGCCAGCCCCTCTTTTTATAATTATCTTCACCACAAAACCTTTCTGTTTTGGGACTGCATTGAGTGGTTAAAATAGTAGAGAGTCTCAGTGCCCCGCTTTGATCTGGCTATGAAAACTACCACACAGAGCTTTTCCCGGGCTTATAGGTAACCCAGAAAATACAGATTTGGGCTTCTCCTTCTCTGCACACTCCCCATTCACATGAAATAAAAGTGAAGCCATATGGCTAAAAGATGAAATGTGTGGGTATCTCTTTTGCATTGGCTTTTCCTAAACTGGAGAGCATACAAAATGGAAAATGCTATTGACTGGCTATTTTCTTTTGTTGCAGGAGGGCTTGTACTTTAGTGGCTATCTTAACTGCCAAGTACAAAATGGTCCACGTCTTAATGTTCCCAACAGTTTAGAGAACACATAGTCTAATTCCGTCATTTGAAGGTCAAGGAAACAGGCACCGAGTACCACACACATTCAGCCTGATTTCTGATTTCCGAGGTTCATGCTGTCCCAGCTTCCACCCTGCCCACCCCATGCAAAGATTTTTTTCCTCTAGATCCACCCCCTTCTAACCCACATAAAACCCTGTCTCCCCCATTAGCTCTGCGAGCTTCTGAACCAACCACCTCATTATCTGGCCTCTCTGTGAAAATATGTTGGAGATGACTCTTTTTCCCATCAGGAAATTGATCATTTCTTCTTGGTTTTCAAGGTCCACTTCCCTTATTTTACTTCCCACCCCCAATCCCACCTGGAGCTGCTGCACCGTTTTACCCCCTCGTTGCATCCCCTGGGTGCGGCACAGATTGTTTTAACGTGCAGATAATTGACCGAATGTACAAATCAGACACGGATCTATTGCATTGATTAACATTTCCAATTAAACTCCCTGTTAGGCTGTGAGTATCAGTGACTCAAGTCATCACAAGCAAATGCTTGTACCTTCTACACTGCAAAGCGCAGTAGGCAGTGCCACATTTCTGGGGAGAAATGGAAACACACTGACATGGAGGTTCACTTAGTTCTCTGGTACTGCTGAATCAGATTGTAAATGTATGGCTGTTAGTTGTTCCCGGGCTCGGGCTTCAGACCTGAAATGGAGGACTTGGGTCCTCCACGTCGCTACAGTTACTTTTCCGCCCCCTGCTGGCAAAGCTACTTAGTGAGGATTTGGCCTGGAAGTCTACCCTGGCTCTGCAAAAGGAACTGCCTAGCTTCTGAGAGGTGTGGTTGTGGATGTGGATGGGGTGGGGGGAAGGTACCCAGCTAAGACTTAAGCTGTGCTTCAGAATCCTGGAAAGCCACACTTATCTTCCAGGGTAATGGTTTTCTGCTGTCCTTAGTGGACACAAGGTCCCCCCAATCCCATCCCCCCATTCTCCCCCCAAGGATTCTCTTTTGACTGAAACCTGGGTATAATTCACCCGTATAAAGCAGTCAGACTCCAGTCCCAGGTTATAGCCCCCCTGCTCTCCTCTCTACCCTTCACCCACCCCTAGTCCCTTCCCTTTATCTAAAAGGAAAGAACTGATTATATATATATATATACCGCTGCTCATCAAGTTTCTTCTCATTCCTTTGGTTAAAGTTTCTGGTTCCTAAAAAGGGGTTATACAATGCTATTGATTCCTTAAACTGCTAGAAGCCCCCAAGAATCCTTGATTGAGTCACTGCTGTCTTGACTACCAAAACTTTTCTGTTACCATGTCACCAGGGAAACCGGGACTCCTGGGCTCCTAGCAAGATACTGGTCTTTTTGCATCCTCTATAGCTCTCTCCTACCTACTCCATTAGCTCCAGCCTATTCAGTCGGATTTCTAGATCTTATTTCTTCCATGTTCGTCATTCACTTTGACTTGGTACTTAGTCTGACTTCACAATAGCTGAATCTCTGCCAGCAAATCCCTTCCACTCTGCAGTCATTTTCCGTTTCTCTCATCTATCAAATCTACTACCCAGTCTTCTTCAAACCCAGAGCAAATTCATCTGCTCTGTGCGCCACTTTCATGTTTGAACAGGAAAAAAAATCAACCAACCACCCAACCAACCAACAAGTAAACCCATAACCTGTAGGAATGATCAGCTGGTCAGAATGTTCATGGGTGTTGTGGCCCTTTGCTTGTGCTCTTATCACAAGTTGTCTGTTGGAAGACTTAAAGAACAAGCCTCTTCACATCCCGGGGTCTCTCTTGGATTCTTGATTACCAGCAGTCAGCTTTAGACCAGCATACCTCCCAGACTCTTTTCATGTTGTGTCTTGCGTGGACGCAGGGGTACGACATTTGTATCCAGAAAAAAAGAGGGCTAGTTGGCTCTCTTCCCAGGTGCCAGCCTATTAATCATCCATTACTTCCATTACCACGGTGAGCCCCTTTACAAAAAGGTGCCCCTGATTGGAATCTCAAGTGCCAAATCACATATCGTGCCCAATTATAATTTTACAAATGGCCCACTGAAAACCACACTGACCTTTTATACCTGGCTCATTCCAGAACAGGGCCACAGTGCTGTCGCCAACAGGAATGCACCTCCTTCTGTTCCAACACCTCAGACAACCATACAGTTGGCCTGGATTTGAGTCTGAAAAACCATGAGGTGAGGGGAGCAAAACTAACATGGCTAAGGGCTTCCCTGGGGAAAGCCAACTTTTTCAAAAGATAGTATACTGCAACCACCCCCATCATGCTTCCCAAAGCCAAGGCACTCACCTTTCTCTCTGCTTCTACGGCCCATACAGCCCAGAAACCTCAAGTCTATAATCTGGAATGGATTATGGGAGATGGGACTAAAAAACAAACTAACAAAATCCAGTGGAGCCCCCGGTTCCCTCCTTGGGAAAGAACCACCTACAACACCCCCCAACCCTCACCCTGCCCTCAACCACCACCTAAGGAAAGGAAAAGCCTGCCAGAGCCCAAATCTAAAATGTTCTGTTCACTCAGAAGTATGCCAATTACAAACTGAGGGCAGTGTCTCCTGGGAGCCAAAAGGGACACGAAAGGGAGGAAGCAGTAAACCCAATGACCCTACTCCTCAGACAAAGACAGGGGCCAACGGGGGGACGCCAGGCTTTTCTAAGGACCTTATTGAATCCATTCAGTCCCCACAGAAGAAGAAAAAAAAGAGTCCTCCTGTTATTACCATCCCCCCATGTGAAAAGGGGAGGGGGAATAAAGAAAAAATAAAAGAAAGGAAGGTTCTCTTTAAGAAAATTGGTACTTTTATGTTTCAGTTGGGTAGTTCTGATGCGGACTTGGCCAGACTGCGGCCACACCCCCTCCCCTTCTCTAGAAGGCTGCTGT
>LOEQ01004378.1:31887-46810 GCA_001685075.1 Bramus lutescens | reverse complement strand
ACCCCTCTGCTAAGCAACCGCTCCCTAGCTCTTCTTTGCTATGACGTCACCTGGGCTCTGCACCGTACCTAGGCCAATCAGATGGTGAGCATGAAAGTAAAATAGCCCTGAGTGGGCTACTGGGGACCAATCTTTTGTTTCCAGGCAGGAAGCGCCCTAGGATGGGGGGGAGAAAGTGAAAGGGGGAGAAAGGAGAGGGAAAGGAGATGGAAACTTCTACACTGTCGGGATTGTCTAAAGAAGAAGGTGGAGCCATCGAGAAAGAGGCACCAGGCAGGAGTGGGGAGGGGACATTTCATGCATCTTGCTTGCTTGCCAGCCTTAAGAACACTAGGCTTTGAGATAAATTTCCAGGCCAGGGAATCCATCGACAGGAGCAGGCTTTCTTGAGGAAATGGTTTGGATTTGGGACACCACCTGTCAGCCTAGGAGGTGACACAGAAAACTAAGAGGGAGAGATGTGGCGGTGGAATTAGACAGGGAAAATAGTCTTCTACACATGGAAGGTACATTTCAAAACAGGTGGCATTATACAAAAGAAATAATTCTTTTACTTCCAGTTGAGTGCGTTGATTTCACATAGCTCCCCTTGTTCACGTTTTCCCTAACATCTTTAACGATTTCTCTCATGTTTACCAGAAGGTTCAGATTTTGACAGGTGTCCTAAGTCGTTTCAAATCTACTTTCACAAATCTTCACTTCCTACTCCCAAATCCACCCTTCTTAGAATTTTGGCAGATTATATAAATTATGCAAAATCTCTGCAATGAGACAACAGACTGCACAATACTCTGTATGTTCGAGTTATGGCGATGTAAAATAGGCCCCCCAAACACAGAAGGAAGAGAGGACAAAATGTTAATGGTTAGGTTAAAGTAGTAGGGTTTAGAGGCGATTTTCTTTTCTACTTTTGAACTTCTTTTAAAAAATAAAGGTAAATATATCCTCACGAAAATGAAAGGCCAGAATAAATGATAACTATACCCAATGTCCTTTTGATTTAATTTTCTCAACACTGCATAAGAACCTCATTCCTTCACAATGACAAAACAATGCATTTTAACACCAAGACTTACTTTTCATTTTTTTCCCACATCCTCTGAAGAAGAATCACACAAAAGATCTCTGGATTAACCAGAGACAACCCTAGAAAGGTGTGTGTGTTCGGGGGCGGGGCTATTGATTCATTTTGACTAACATCAGGCACTGAAAGAACAATGACCAACCTACGACAAAACAGGGAAGACTAAGACGGAGACTCAGTAATTTACACCAGGATGGTGTTGCCACTTTTTCCTTCAACAAAAATACGTATGTATGCATACGTAAGTATTCTATGAAGACTGTAGAAAGTAGTAGAGCAGGAATTTGTATCTAAATCTGAGTACAAAAACATGGATTTTCTAATATGCTGAAGTGAATGCTTAATAAAAATTAACCAGGGCATTAATGGCTGTGGAAATATGCACTGAATTTATAAGGAAAAACTGCATAAGGTAAGTGCTGTTTAAAAATGAGGTGTTTTAAAACAGCTTTTAAAATACATCCTGGTGGTTGCCTTCTAATGCAACACACATACACACTCTCTCTCTCATTCTTGCTTAATAGATTGAAATCAGGATGCTTCTGCTTACAATGACTTGACAGATACCTTTGTAATTAACTTTGGGGTTAAAAAAGTAACTACATCACATTGATTTTTATACATAATGGTGGAAGTAATCTAAAAAATACTGATCTAAATGTCATTTGCTTAATGGTAACGCATCTTATTGTAAATTGCTTTTATTTGGGTTACTTTAAACCCAAATACTTAAAAAAAAAGAAGCATAACTGGATTTTCCTGGTAATGATTCAGATATGGTTTCTGGGGTATTGATTTCAATTGTAATTAAAAGGTATTTGATTTCATTCTAATCCCCACATATACCTCAGGTATAACTCAGAGCTATTTATATAGTCACTTCACATGGTTATTTAAATGTTTCATGCGTGTATTTCTTCTTTTCCCAGTGATTACTCTGTGTTTGTGTGTGTGTGTGCTTGTGTGTGTGTGTGTGTGAATGGGGTGGCAAAATCCTATTAGGTACTTGACAAACTGAAGCACAGTAATGTCATTCAAACAAGACTCTAGACCCAGCACAAAAGACTTGGGTCCCAGTGTAAAAAGGTAATAACCTGTGTTATTCTTGATACCCAAAGATAGTCTTTGCTACCAGTGTGGTTTATTCTCCAAGAATATAGAGGAAAGAAAGGACTTTAAACTGTACAAACTTAATATTTTATCTGTGTGAAACTTTCCTTCCAAACTCCCACTATCTGTTCCTTCCTTGCTTGGATGTTCTCTGGCTCAAGGATACAACCTTGAGAACCATTAGAATTTGTATCATATTTCTCAGATTACAAACCTCCTTTGTATCTCACCATTTTCCCAGAGCTTTTTTATTTAATTGTTTTTAAATTACTTACTAGCCCCAGCTCCCCCCTTCTCCCAGTCCCAGCTATCCCCCTTTCCACCCCCCATTCACTTCTCAGATCATTCAATCACCAAAATAACCGCAACAGTTCACTTCAGCAAGCATTATGATCTGAATGTCATAGAATGGACAGTAAAATCCCAGGGCTTTGAAGTCACCAGGGCACTGACTTCCGGGTCCTTTAGATCACAATATAAGGCAATTTGAGGACATCATGGGAATGGGGGACATGGAGTGTTTTCTTCATATTCAAAACCTAGACAAAAGAAATATTGCATGCTGGGCAGCAATGGCGCATGCCTTTAATCCCAGCACTCAGGAGACAGAGGCAGGCGGATCTTTGTGAGTTTGGGGCCAGCCTGGTCTACAAGAGCAAGTTCCAGAACAGGCTCCAAAGTGACAGAGAAACCCTGTCTCAAAAAACAGAACAACAACGAAAAAGAAATATTGCACAGTCTCATATCCATATACCATAGCATTGATGGGACTGACAAGTTGCTAATACTTACCAAATTAAAAATTTCATGCCATTTGACCTATCAATCCGAAGTCAAAGAAAATGCTTAAAAATATCTTCATGACAGCATACCAAGATATGCTCAAGAATATTCATTGTTTGCTCTAATGTAAGAGCATGAATGTCACATAAAAGAGAGCCTAAATGTCCCTCAGTAGGAGTTCATTGGTTTTTTTTCTTGCTGCTGTTTTTGTTTTCTCCAGTCAGGTTCTCTGACTGACCTCACCATCACCACTTACCTGAAAATGCCCTCAAACCACAGCCCCCTCAATCCTCTAGCCTCAAGTGCTGGGATTACATGTGTGTGCTACAGCTGTAGCTAATCTTGAATTTTGTAAACTTCTCATTCAAAGTCTGAATGCACTGGAAGAGGATGCACAGGTCAAAAGATCATAGCTGCATGACTTTGGAGATACATATGAAGTCTCGAGATTATCACCAACACCAAGATACTAGAGATAACCATCATTTCCTAAAACCTCAAACTATAAAAAGAAAATAGGCCAATTATGCCATACATATATTTTAAAATATTATACACCAGATAAAAATCACCAGGTGGCTTCCTATAAGCTAAAATAAGAAGCATGTCTTGACACATTTTTGAATAAAATACAATTGCTGGACAATATGGATGCTATAATTTTATGGTTGTTAAAATTGTGTGTATGTGTGTGTTTACATTGGAATTACATACAGCAAACACAGGGTGACTGTAGGCATAAATGGGGTAAATTATGATATACATGTATCTGTGTTTTCTTTATTTAAACAATCTTCAACTTACAGTGCTTCAATGTAGAATTTTTCTCTCTCCCTCCCCTTCTCTCTTTCTTTTTCTTTGTTTCCTTCTCTCTTTTTTCTTCATCTTTTTAATCTTTATTTTTTGTTGTTTTTTAGATGTACTTCTATATTCTACCCTCCTAACCAAACTTGCTCAGTAACTGGTGCGCAGGCATTAGTTAGGAACAGTGTCTGAGTATTGCTGTATGTGGTAGTCACTGAAGCTGACCCTCTTTCTGCTTACCTCCCTGCCCCCATTATTAGTAGCTGCAGCTCTCCTGCAGAAGGCTGTTTTGTGGATTACATGCGAGACAAATACAGGGAGTTTAGACATGTCAAAAGATGAGTCTGAAAAACCAGAGACTGTGAGGTAGAGATAATCCTCAGCATCTTCGCGAGGGAAGAGTTGCACAAACCCTTGAACAAGATTCCAATTTCCCCAGGTTTTAGTTTTCTCCTCCGTCAAACTCACTTTGCCTATCTCTGAACTGTTGTATGAATGCAAATGGCTAATGACATAAAAGCAAACCTAATGGATTTAGAAACACACACCTCCTTAATCAATTTGATGAGGCCACACTTACATGTCATTCCTAAATATGCATTTGGGAACAGAAGGTCGGTCCTAACCTTTGTTCTTTATAATTAGCTCACACTAGTGGCCTGCCTTGCAGAACCTGAGAGGATTCAAAAGTCCACTGCCTCTGCCCTCCTCCCTTTGTGAGGGAGTCAGTGGAGGAAAAGTAGACGACTATGAAATCCAGGTGGCTTGGAGTGAATTAATAAGAGAAGTAGGAAGTTTCTCTTCTTTGACTTGGTGTTAATTACCTTTGCCTCCACTATGGTCCTACATATCAAACCACGTTAATTAATTGAGCCAATGCTCTGTTTGTCTTTTCTCCCCCAGAAATCGCATTATACATTCCTTTCCCTCTCACTCCCAATCACTGAATTTGGAGAACCTAAGTTAAACTGTAGAGTGAATTGCAGGTGAAAAACTTGGCTTCTGTTTTTGTTTGTGAGGGATTTGTGGTGTATATGTGTGTACTTGCATGCATGCTCCCTTGGGGAGAGCATAGAGAGAAGGAGAGAAAAGGAGAGAAGGAGGAAGTGGGAAGAGGTGGAGAGTCATGGGAGGGGGAGAGGGAGGAGTGAGGGAGGGGAAGGGAGGGGGAGAAAGAGAGATAGACACAGAGAGAGAGAGAAATCTAGAAATCTAGGGGTCAATGAATCAATGAAAAAAAAAAACAAAAATTAATTATTTTTGGACCAGCCACACTATGATGTCATGTTTTCTCAGCTCACCTGTGATTGGTTGCTCAGTTCAGCATCTGCTGAGAGCTAAAGGCTGATTATTTGCCAGAGATACAGACCTTTCAGGGAAGCTTTGAATCATTGCTGGTTGTTGTAACAACCTGGGCAGTGTCTGCTCCTGATAAACACATAATAAGGTTATCAGAAACAGAAGTACCCCCATCCCCACACCCAATCATCTGAAATAATGAACAGTGGAACATTTCTCTCCAGAGGTGAAGGAGAATACTCATCAATAGGTAAACTGGTGTCTACTCCTTCAGATAAAGTATGCCTCCCAAATCTGGGAGACAATGTGCTCTTTAAATAGTTCCTTATCCATCACTGTCAGGTCCCTCCTGAATCTGCACGCTGCTGTAAATCAGAGTCCTGAGAAACAAGTGGTGAAGAAGGAAAACATCTTTGCAAGTTTCCAGTAAAGCCAGAGGCAGAAGTGAGCATGCAGAATGCCAAATTCATTAGGGATAGGTGCATTGTCTTCAAAAGGTACCCATCCATCATGGGCATGGCCCGGGTTTCAAGATGGAAAGGACATCGCCAAAACTTGTCACCAAAATCAGATGCAAAGGGAGCTCAGGGTTGGTGTTGTTATGTATGTTATTTTTTACCTGTTATTTCCCTTTTCCTGAGCACAAACCCCTACCCTATGTTACATTTGGGCTCCAGATAATTTAGAAAGGGGAAACTAGTTGCTTTTTTTGTGAAATATCAGTCATGCCTGGGAGACATTTACTGAATACCTAGCAACTATAACACGCATACATCTAGGAGTTACAAAAATTACACAAATGAACTAAACATGGATCATCTTATTAGGGCATTTGGAATTTAGTTTGAGAGAGAAGATATACACTCAGGTAGGGAATTGCTAATAATACTGATATAGTGTGTGTAAGGCAAACCCACAGCTCTTGATTTCAGTGAGCAGAAAATCATATCTAGACTGTAGTACTCCAGCCCCAGTTCATCTTCTCTTATGCTCAAGGGTTGTTTTGACCAAGCCATTCTGTTCCTTCAGATGTTTTGATGTTCATACCCCATGTCTTTCCTTCTACTCTCCCCTCCCCCCTTATCTGCTAATCTCTAATGCATATGATGAGACTATGCTCAACTGGCAAACAAACTGCTCCCATAGCTATAAGCCCTTGGAGATCTGAACCTGCTAGTCATGACACGTGGACAGCACTACTGCATGCAGGAGGTCAATCCAGGGACCTATCTAAAAGAGCATTGCTATACGTAGTTTCAGACTATTTGTGGAAGAAAAAGAAGCCAGACTGCTTTGGAAAAGTGCTTTTATTTATGTAGACCAGGGTCTTGTGTGGCCCAGACTGGGCTCAAATTCTGTACGCATCTGAGGATATCCTTGGATTTCTGATTCTGTTGCCTCCACCTCCCAAGTGGTGGGATTCCTGTTACATGCATTGCTGGAAATGGAATTCAGAGTACCGTGTTTAACAGAAAAGCACTCTAGCAACTGAATTATGGCCTGAGCTCCGTAAGGTTATATTTAAAGAAATATCAAAATTATCCTAGGCTTTCATGGGTTGATTAAATATTTGAAATTGTGTAGGGATCACAGGAAATTACAAAAAGTACCAGAGGCCCCTGTACCATTGAACAAATGTTCTCTGATATTTGATTTATAGAATATTTAAAATATAGAAATTGCTGTTGGTTGGTCTAACACTAATAACTCAAACATTAACTTTATTCAGATTTTATTATTGTTGACATTTCCTCTTAGGTGTTTTTTATCAACTCATTTTGATAATATCAAGTATTTTATCAACTCATCTGGCAATCGATAAATCTGTTCATGAGTTATGTGAATGTCAACGTGTCTCTCGGGCCCACCTAATTTGAACAGGACAAAAACCTGAAATAGTATAAGTCTGCCTGGGATTGAAAGGACAGAAATTATCATGGTTTAAGAATATATAGTTCTGCCATTAATCTGAGAGGCAGCATTGATTGACACATAAAGCCAGCTGTAACTATATGGAAAGCACTGTCTCCCAAGGCTACCTAGCACTTGTGAAATGTCACAGGGTTCCCCCTCCTCCCTTCAGTAACTACTACCATCCTACCAGTGATCCCAGACTTGCTTTGCTATTGGTATTTACGACTGAGGATGCTTAGTGGCTAAGTCACACAATAAATTTAATTCTGTCCAACTATAGTCTTGTCTCTGCTACTTTGAGGCTAAGAAAATTTCAGCAAAGCAAATGAAGTGACAAGCAAACTGGAGTTATTAGTCTTATAAGAAGTTGGCTTATTTCCTTGCCTCTATCTAGAAACACACAGTGTGACTAAAACTGTGGGATTTATATAGCTGATGCCTACTGAATTCTCAGTCCATTGTCACGGGATTGTTCTCTTCCTGCTGGATATGGTGACAAAGATCTGGAGAGCAGCAGCACTGGATAAAATTTCAGCATGCGGACTCTGTAATTAAATTGCTGCATTCAAATTCCAGCTTCATTATGTTGTAATTTTAAGACCCCGGACAACATATTTGGCCCCTTTGAACTTTTCCTCATCTTTGAAATATAATCCTCCTTCTTAGGGTAATTGGAAAGATTAACATAAATGCTCATAAAAACAAAAGGTGTTACCAGCGTTGGTTCTCAACTTCGTTGTGCAGGAGAAATTACCTTTATAAAATGTTGTTGCCTGGGCCCTATTACTAAACGCTCCCATTTAATTTGATGGCATATATCTGAGCATCTGGGCTTTTAAAAATCCCCTCAGGTTCTAATCTCAGATTCTAATGTGCAGCAAAATTTGGGAACCATTACTTAGGGATTTCATTGCTTAAGGATGATTGATCTTTCCTCTAAGAGGTTCATGGGCAATCTCTTCCTATCTCCCTTTTGGTGTATCTGACTTTTACAGGGCCGCGAAACAGAATGGGGCAATTTTCTCAAGAGGCAGGCATTTAAATTCCTCCCTTTCTGAGGTTTCAACAGCTTTTTCTTTACTGAGTATACCATACAGCTTGTTGAACTTGGAAACCCATACCACATTTTTCTTCTATGTCCTTAGCAATGTGATGGCAACATTGAATACTGGGACAAAATTCGAGTTGTATTCATCTTTCATTTCCCTCTTCTTAAACATAACTCAGTCCCACTTCAAATCAAGTGATCTCAAATATGAATTTTAAAACAAAGTTAATAATTACACNGGCAGCACTGGCTGACCATCACAGATGTGTTTAAAGGATGGTGATTTCAATGTGCTGGTGTTCTGTATAATTAAGCACCTGTTGTACATCATGATCAATCCTTATTTTGCTATAAAGCAGGAACTTACAGCCAAATGTCTTTCCATTTATGAGGTCGGTGTGGAGGAGGGGCTTTCAGTTTGCATGCCCCCCCACCTCTTTTAATCACTCAAAGGCGTACGTTATCTATTCAGTAAATAGTAAATAGCAAGCAACTGGTGACTTTTAAGGATTATATAGAAATTTCAAAGATAAACATGGTGGTTTTTCAAGTAGCTTACCATATCCCTGAGATCTCTACATTCCTTGTCCATTCCTGCTGCTAATATGGGAAATTTAGCAGATTCTGACTTCCTAGTCTAAGGTTTACTGCCAAAAACGAAATAGGGCACGTTGCTAGGCAAGTTAATATTATATACATAGGAAAGTGACAGCCTGCTCGGGGAATGTGCTAACATATGGTTTTTAAGCGCCCCTCTAAGTGCACTTTGCATTCAAATGACCAATATGCTAATTACAGCCCTTATCTGTTTGTTCTGAGCCTTAAGAGTCTCTGCTGCTCAATGCAAAGACTGCAGCCAGCAGTTTAACTGCGAGGTTTTTTTTTTTAGAAATAATAACATGGCATTTCTTTCAGCATATTTTCAAATTCAAGCTTCTTACAAATCAAGATTGGCCTTTCCCCTTTTCAAGGAATTAGTGAGGCTTAACAGTGTTCACTATGGTGCAGTGCCCCCCCCCAATACCCCTGTGAACAAAGGCTCTTCCTAGGACTGGAGCACAGCCTGTTGGGGCAGATTTCCATGGTAATTTGCGGGTCTCTTTTGAAAGACGTGGGGCGTCTTTGTAAATGAGATTGGTGGATGGCAGGAGGTAGTAAGGGTGTAGTTTCTCACTAATCTTAGGATTGTCTTTCACCCTTTTTAATTTTCACCTCCCTTGTAAGGCTAGAAAGCACTCCTCACACAGCTTTGTCTAATTGAAAGCGCACAGTCCCTAATTCAGTTCTTAGGAGAAAGACAGAGAAGCCATTCTCCCTCCCCTAAGAGTAGAGGCACTAAGCGTTTGTCACTCATTCCCCGCTTTATTAAAATTTGACTCAAGGGGTGGGACCTCTGAAAATATACCATTCTATAGTCCACATAGCTTTCAAATTTCCTCCTTTCTGAACAAGGAGGACGCTAAGAAACATGCTAAACTGAATGAGGAAAAGCCTACTAGGCCTCAGCTCTACACAACCCTATAGGCAATGGAGAAAAGCTGGGAGTAGGAGACATGGCCCTCCCCAGGGAAGAACACACCACTGACTGTTTTGTCTAGTGCCAAATTGTGAGCCCTGAAAACATGCATACAAGTAACATTATATGGATTCAACAGGTTTAGGAATATGTAAGTATATATAAATACAAATATGCATGCAATAACAATTGATGAAAAGAAGAGACTGTGGATTTGAAGGAGAGCTCAGAGGGTTGTGTGGGAGGGTTTGTAGGGAGGAAAAGGAGGGGAGAAACTGGAAATAAATGATAATCTCAAAAATAAACAAAAATTTCTTCCTTTTCCTTCTTAGAATTTTTTTTTACTAAAATCTAAACTACCTAGATTCATTTTAAAAATTGCTTCAGTATATTCCACATTTTAAGAATGTGACTCTTTCCCCTCTCCTCCCCTTTCCACAACCCACCCCAACTAACAGCATTGATCTTGTCTTTCTACTGTTTATGAAAATGACACAATAGACTTACTCCCTAAAACATGAAACTGGTCTTACTGATAATAAATGTGTCCTTTCTTCCAACGTTCTGTTCCTCGTTTCAGGGACAATTTTCAGATACCAGAAACCCTAATAAATGGCTACCCTCTTCTGGATCTGGGAGGGAGGCAACATGATTGACTTTTTTGGGTACAGTCTTTGAGTTTTCATTACTTGTTTTCTGCTGGCATCTGCTTGTTTGCAGAGTATCCTCCTGGAACAGGCAATGATACTCGGATCCAAGAATGAACTGTGCAGATTGAAAATATAAGTGTTACTGCAGGCATTTAGGAAGAAGATGGAAAAGATGGTTTGGTGAAGAAAAAGTGGCAAATGATGTAACTGAAGATCCTTGGCACTTGGATGAGATAGCACAAGCCTATAAATCCAGTAAGGCAGAACAGAAAGATAGAAAAATATATGGGACATAGAAGACCCTCACTGGAGAGTCGTGGTGAAGCCCTTCACCAGCTGAGAGTCAAGAATTCCCACCCAATTGGCATTTGCTGTAAGATTGCCAACAGATAAGACTCCCCCCCTCTCTCTCTCTGTGTGTGTGTGTGTGTGTGTAATGTTTTATGATAAAATAGCAATGAAAGAGATTAAAGGCCTAAACCTATATGGTCCTCAATGTGGCTTTACTCCCCAGATATTTCTAGATATCTCACACAAGAGTAATAATTACCATTACAGTTAAGACAGCCCAACTTTCTACATCTCTCCATCCTTTTCCTTATCAATTGTAATTTTTGTCAAGTACAGCCCAGGGCCTCCCTCTCATCTCATGTAAACTCTTTGTAACCCTTGTTAGTAAGTAATAACTTGAAAAACCACCCAAATCCCATTTATGATGATTTTAAAGACAATGAAGTGTGACTTCCCTTTGAGAAGCCCATACACAGACTTGGGTATGGCTTATTTTGCCTTTGTACCTCTCATAAACTTTCTTTGATGAAGCCAAGGATCTAGTTTTGTCCGAGTCAGGGTTCCTAAATGATTAAGGGACCGCCTCAGGCTGCTGGAGGCAGCAGTGTGGAGCTGTGCCTCCATTTCTACTGTTGCTGACATCAACACTTAAGAGGTGGAGCNNNTTAAGAGGTGGAGCCAGGAAGATTGGAGGTTTGTGGCCAGCCTGGGCTACTTAGTGAACTGCAGTCTCAACAAACAAAACCCCAACCAAGCAAACCCATTCTGCCCTCCACAGAGGGTTGGTTCCCAGGCACACCCCAGCCAGGGTACTCAGGCACTTACAACACGTTCCAAAGGCAGACTTCGGTGTTTATACATGTGTATAGAGGAAATTTTTTTCAACTTGAACAAGCTTGAAACAAAGCTAAAGACTTTAGTTAAATGAACATTTTAAGGTGCCTCACAGAGCTAATGGTCCCTAGTCTTTGGTTAATTGGAATTTCACCATAGTAGTAGTCTAGGCCAGTTGTTGTTTCAGAGTACCTGCCTTTGCTGCCCTGAATTTTTATACCTTCCCATTTAGAAGGCTGGAGGAGACAGTAGGGACAGGGAATAATCTCATATCATTTTTAGCTCAATCCTTGGATATCTGATTAAAACAGACTGGCTGAAATGAAAAACCGTTTTCCAGCCTGGGTACTTTGATAAGGTATGATATTGTGCTTTATTTTTATAACAGCATTGTCATTATAAAATAATCAGTTTTCCTTGATTACTTTTAGTGCATATTAATTGTATAAATAGTGGGTTTCATTACATTATAATGCATGTATATAAGGATCTTTGATAATATTACCCTCTAATTACAAACAAACATGTATCATCCTTCCCTTCCTACTGGTCCCTTTTCTACTTCATACAACTTCAAATGTTTTGAAAATAACATCCAAGAATAATTCAGATAGATCAGAAGCTGCCTGTTCATACTAAAAATCAAATGTATTTTCTTCTATGGAGACTCTTTCTGATCCATTTTGGGTGAATGGTGCTTCTATATTGGCCAATCTAGAGAAATGAACTTGGCCAATTACTTTATAGATCATTTGCAGAATTCACAAAGAAGGGGGAAGTATTTTTTCAAATAACTTATTGAACCAAGAGACATAAAGAAAGCACATAAAAATGCAAGACACCACATACTCCCCTGACTTCACAAAAGGATATAGTTCCAAAATTTCTGAATAAAAAAGACAAACTTGCAGAAAGGCCCAAAGACAGATGACAACACAAGATGGTTTGAATGTAAGCCATCCACAAGTTTGACACTGGCGCTTATCAATTCCTGTACTGAATTAGAAAACATTTGGATGCAGTCTTAGGATTTCTATTGCTGTGAAGAGACACCATGACCTCAGCAACTCTAATAGAGAAAAGCATTGAATTGAGGTGACTGACTGCTTACAGTTTCAGAGATTTAGGCCATTATCATCACGGCGGTGTCATGCAGGTAGACATGGTGCTGGAGAAGGAGCTGAGAGTTATACATCTTGTTCCACAGGCAACAGGAAGTGAGCTACCTACCACTCTGGGTGGAGCTTGACCATATATGAGACCTCAAAGCCTGCCCCCACTGTGACACATTTCCTCCTCACCTACTCCAACACAGCCACACCTCTTAATAGAACCACTCCCTTTGGGGGCCATTTTCTTTCAGACACCCACAGACACCATCCATCCACATCACAGAGAAGAAGGCAGGCCACAAGGAAGCAACCTGGAGGAGAAACAATATCTCATGTATAGCTTGAGCTGGCATCCAATATGAAAATCAGTACAGACAGAATATGCAGAGGGTACATGGTACATGTCTGAAGCTGACTCCCAAGTCGGACTGAACATTTATAGTCTATGATTAGTGTCATTTCGTTTAACAGTTCATAACTTCCCTTTAAGAACACAGAAGTAAGAAAATTCATTAGATCCACTGACTCAATAATATTTTAAGTACATTAGGTTATATGTAATAGAGTGACATGCCATTAAGCTGGCTTCCCTACTCAAACAGGCCCAGCTTCTAAGAGCCCTTCAGATGCTTTTAAATACAAATACTTCTGGAAACAGTGGAAATATGCATGCAAGAAATATAGAACACACATTGTACAGGATGACCACCCATAGTGGACATTTCATGGGCATATTCGAAAGTACTAGCCAGCCATTCCACTGACACATTATGAAGTTGTTGAATACAATCTCAAAACACAAGCTGGATATGGTGGCACACATCTGAAATTCTTGCACTTGTGCAGCAGTGGCAGGAGCACTGTCAGTTTGAGACCAGGATGGACTATATGTGGGACCATTTCTCAACAAATATTTATAAGCTAATCAAAATATAGCTTAAAATTTTTCAATGGGAATACTCTCCATGGGTAGATACTACTGCTACCAGAAGCCATAGGCTATTAATTGAAAATCTCAGTGCCAGGAGCAAGTTATTGCTCTATGAATATTTATCATGGAGACTCTAGGGGCCTCCAAAATAAAACAAGGTATTACCATTCTTTCTAGGTGCTCAGAAGCACTAGATAGTAAGGCCCAACTACTAAAAGCATCATACACTTTGGAAATAGGACATAGAGAAATCAAATGAGAACTCAACTAGAAGCTTCTTTCCTGCTGGCTAACTTTCGTAGTGCTGGAAGGGAGCATGGCAGCACTGTGCTTTTAAACTTCAAAGTGAGATATTTCTTCCAACAAGGTCATACCTCCTAATCCTTTCAAACAGTTCCACTCCCTGGTGATTAAGCATTCAAATATATGAGCCCATGAGGCCATTCATTCTTATTCAAAGTAGCACATCTTTAAATGTGGATATTCTGTTTTCCCAATATCATATAAGAAGATTTCCTTTCCACATAATATATTATTGACATCTTGGTTGAAATTATTTTCCTTAAACATACTTATTCGTTTCTTGACTTCATAGTGCTATGCTGTTTTAATTATTACAGCTCCATAAAATGCTTTTAAATCAGGTAGCCTGTTGCCTCTATCTCTGTTCTTTTTAATCAAAAATTCTTTGACTGTTGCATTTTATGGTCTCATCAAAAATTTAAGATTCCTCCTATTTCTATAAAAAATAACTTTGGAGACTTGAGAGGAATTTCACTGAATAAGTTAAGCTTTTTTAGGGTTGATAACCTACTACCAACACACCAGCCTTATTGAGTATGTGCAATGTATTTGGTGTTCTGGACATTTAAATAGCACAAATCCTTCCAATCAATCAAAGTGGAAAATCCTTTGTCAGAGATTTTATTTCTTTTTCAATCTCCTTTATCATTATTGTTTTGTTCATCTTTCCCTTTTTTGTGATAGGTTTTAAATACCTAGACATGTGCTCATTTGTTCTGACTTACCCAATTTCCTGACATATAAGGGTATATCTTATGACCCTTTATATTTCTGTGATACCAGTTTTAATGTCTCATCTTTTATTTGTGAGTTTTGGTTAATATTCTCTTTTTTCTTAGTCTAGCTAAAAGCTTAATTTCATCTTCTTAATTTTTTTCAAATGTTCCGTTTCTCCTTCATGAGTTTTCTACATTATGATCACATTTGTTCTCCTCCACAACTCCCAGATCCTTGACCCACCCACCCAATGGCATGTTCTTTCTCAATCTTAAGACAAAGTCAATCAATCAATCAATCAATCAATCAATCAATAAATTTTGAGGGCTCTCAAAGAGATGACTGATTGGGTAAGAGCACTTGCTGTGCAAGTATAGGGAACTGAGTTCAGATTCTAGCAACCATGCTAAAAAAAAAATAAGAGTTATCTGTGCCGCATGTACACCAGCAGCACTGGCAGAACAGACAAAGACCCCAGAGGATCAATGGCACTTGCTTCAGGATCGGTATGTGGCCATCCGAAAGAG